>JAHPZR010054774.1:0-12044 GCA_019787425.1 Platygyra sinensis | reverse complement strand
TAAATACCATAGCTTATACCAAGAACACATGGCTTTAAAGTACGGGGACCTGTGCGAAAAGTGTCAGACTATCAAAGACACCACACAACCCGGAGACACTATTACTGTGTGTACGAATTGCAGTCGAGATAAAGACACAGCAGCCAGTTTGAGGCTTAAACTCGAGAAGAAAGAGAGTGAACTCTGTTACTGGCAAGATTGCTACGAAACGCTACTCCAACAACATTTCGAGGATGACAGAAGAGGTTATGATGGTACCCACGAAAGAGTTTGACCAATTGGTTCAGTATTACAAGGGAGAAATCACCGACAATGCCTTGTTGAACAAAGCGGGACGATTGGCCGCCGAAAGTCACGTGATACTGTGGCGATAAACGATTCAGATTCGATTGCCATCAACATTGAGATGAACACTGCGAAGAGCTTCGGAAAGGACCTTCCTCCGGCACAAGATTACCGTTATAAACTAGAGCAATCTGTAGACAAACAACAAATCACCAACCTCAAAGTTGCTTCCAACAAACAAGACAAACATTCCTTATCTGAACAGGTGGAGGAGTTGAGACAGCAGATTGAGAAATTGTCAATACGATGATTGGCGTCAGCTGGCAGATAGAAGAACCTATGGAGATAGGAAAATTAAACGGAAGAAGTCTCTACGTGGATGGTGCAGAAGGTATAGGCGCTTTAGCAGAATCGTTCGGTAAACAACATGACATGCAAGTTCACGTGATCTTAAACCCTCAACATGAGAGGGCACGATTCGTGACACCATTATCTCCCAGTCAAATTCAAGAGGGATTACATCACGTATACAAAGCCAATGAAACTTTGTGTAGAAACATGGACACTAATGTCTTATCGTCCGGTGACTTACAAAAAATTCAGTGGATCGTACGAGATGCTCAAACAGTTATTGCCTTCGGTGCTTTTGAAAACAGAGGGTTTTACAAATCAGTATTACAAGGAGAAACAGGATGGAGTGTACAAATGGCTTTGGATGCACAAAACAAAACCGTTTACGTGTACGATGAAAGTAGCAAACAGTGGTACACCGCATCATGGATAAAGAGGAAAGATATCGGCGGAAAATGGTATACGAGGTGTAAATTCATTCCATGTAGAAAACCGTATTTAGACTTTATTAGTACAGCTGTTGTAGGTTCACGACAACCAACCGAGGATATGATACATGAACTAGAAGATTTGTTTCAAAGATCGCTCTTCCTTGAGGGCTAAGGGGTCAAGCAAACTGATACGGAAATTGCTATGACTTTGACATGTAGCTTAATTTGTTTTTTGTTATTAAAACGGAGCTTGTATTCAGCTTAACGGATGATAGTACGTTGTGAAGGTGGAGGCGGTGGAGGCGGTGGTGGTGTTGATTGTGGTGGGTGGGGTGGTGGTGGTGGCGAATGTGGTGTTGAAGGTGGTGATGGTACTGGTGGAGAGCTCTTGAACAAATTCGTTCAAGAGCTCCCTCATGCCTTCTCTTGTTGTTTCTTCTGCTTCCTCCCGTTTCCTTCTCCTCTTTTCTTTCCTTTTTTCATGCTCTCTCTTTCTTTGTGCCCTATACAATTCTGGGTGATTTTCTCGCCATCTTTTTACTTGTTTGGTTTGTTTCCCTTTTTTTTCTTTAATTTTTCTTTCAGCGTACTGATCTCTCTTTGAAGTTTTTCGATTTCTGTTTCCATCTGCGATCAAAACGATAACACTATTATCAACAATTATTTTGAGTAATCAAGTAAAACTAAAAAAGTATTTTGAACTTCAATAAGTTTTAGTCAAAAGAAACAAAGAGGTGCTAATTTTTCATGCAAATTCTGTGCAAAGTAAAAGGGTGAAATGAACGCCATAAGAGTGCATAAAAGTATTTTTCAACTCTCCATCTATTTAGTCAACTTGTGAAAAACGTAAAGAATCAAGATCGATATTTAGCGAGAATAAAACGAAACCCATTTTTGATCATGAACGTGCAATTGGTGTTTTGTCAATCACTTATTATTGTGGTTATTCCACAGTGTGGCTCCACTATAACTAAAACTATTTGTGCAATAATTTGTGCGTGGTAATCGAACAGTGAGCTTGTTTTCAGATTCCACTTAGGCTGTAGCTTGTATTGCGCTCAGAGAACTGCGATGCTTCATAGTAGAAATCATATCTGTTCGTATACGAGTGAGTAGATTTGAAGTAACCTTGACGCTTTCATTTCTATTATTAAGAACGTTAAAAGCAAACTTTGAGTAGTGTGCTAAACGAAATGCTCAAATAACAGTGTTTGAAAAACTCTACAAGAGTAAGTGAAAGCTAAAATAATTTGTAAAAGAGAAATGCACTTACCATTAGCGTTGATTTTCCCTCAGCAAGAACAGTCCGTGAAAACGTTTTGACTGCAAAAGCGTCGTTAGCAACAATATATGGTAATGATACAGTGTGGGATACCCTTATCATCGGTCTTTTCATTGTATTCTCATTGGTTCTAAATCACGTGCTGTGTGGGATACCCCTCATCCACCGTCTTTTCGTCGATATCCTTTTTTGTATAAAAGTCATGTAGTCATTTTATTTGTGACAACGTTCAGCACACCAAACAACTAGATTATTGAAGAAAGGTTAAAGAAGAGTCATTTTGAAAGAGAGTTTTCTTGTTTTGTTTTGAAGAGGTAAGTCTTTGAGAAAGTCGGTACGCTTCCTATGTAGAGAGATTTCTGATGCACGAATTTCTTTTTAGATCATGGACGTCCTCAATAAATGTGGTAGAAAATGCTCAAAACTATACCATAGGCTCGAAGCATGGATCGACGTCGTGGAGAAAGAAAACCGTCGGTCGTTGTTGTACTCGGACTTGATGGTCCTTTATCCGTACGTTGCTTCAATACTTGACCTCATTGATTCATTGTATATCGATCGTGATCTTGGCTGTCCGAACATGAGTCAAAAATCTTCTTTCTTACACAACTTTGGTACACGCGCATGGGGCAGACGTCATGGCTTAATTTATCTTCACCATATCTTAAATAAAGAAGCAATGCGTCATGTTATAGTGTAAAAGGTTTCGTCCGGCATATGCGTTTAGCTCTACCCTCTTTGCCATCTTCTACGATTCTGTCTCGAGGAATGCCGTATAACCCAATTCTAAAAACACTCTTGTGTCCCTACTGAGCCACTCGTTTCACTGCAGACTAGCTGTAAATTTTGGTCTGTTTATATTCCAGTAGGTTATCCCTCGTCCAGACCACACTGCAGAAATTTGAAATCGCAGCTTCTCTTCTACAGTTAGGCCAACCATCCACACTAACGAAAAAACGGAAGAATTGAAAAGTTCGCCTTTGCGTTTCGTGAGGACGGAGAAGATTTTCAAACGGAGCTTCCCCGAAATCCGTAGCGTCATAACAATCATGCGATTAATTTCTCTGACAGAGTTTTCTTCAAACACAAATCCAAAATGGACTCAGTGGTGATTGTTGCGCTTTCAATTTTCTCCGACGTAGTGTGACAAGGCGCTAAAGAAACTGATTAACAGCGCTAATATGAGGGGTGGCGAATGGTAAAATCCGAGACTCGCTGAGACGCCGAGATCCTAGTAAAAAATCGAGCCCGAGACTCCTTGGTAAAAAGTTTTGAGACTGAGTAAGTAAAAACAAACCATGCAAAAACGAGACTCCGAGACTTATCAAAACGCTTTCAAGATTTCGAGATCTGCCAAAATTTTGCCAGACCCACGTTTTTCGAGGTACCATTCGCACCCCTAATATGCGTTGTTGAAACAAGCTTGAGGCTTTGATGGTTCGATGTGGCGAAGTTCTTCTCGGCGAGTTCAGTGACCGCCGAGACGCAGTGGAGTTATTATATATGATCACACACAAACAAATCACCTACAGGTGTTTTCCAGGCTGCTTGTCTCCTCAAGACACCGATTATGAGCAAGCCGCGTAATAACCCGTTAAATTATCTTTATGGTTCGTTTTGCAGTGTAAAAAATTTTGTGAAGGTTTAATTTTCTCTCTTTAGGTTTTTTTTAATTTGTGAGATATACTGTCTCTGTGATGCCATCAAACCCGGCCAGATTTAAAAAACAATGTTGTACCTCTCAATTTCTCAAGATACGAGCTGTAATTGTATTTTCAGTTTTATTTCTCATATTTATTCTCTCTTATAATTGTTAACTTGAGAATTTAGGGTTAAATTTGGAGGAACAGCATAGTAGTATACCTCGCTTATATGAGCAGTAACCAATCAGGAGCCGAGAAAGACAATAGGCTATTGTTTCGAGAACAATAGACTCTATTGTTTTCCAAATCCAAGATGGCGTCTTGAAAAATCTGACCAATCAGGAGGTGAATTAAGAATTCAAGATGGCGGTGCCCATGAAAGTCGGCCATGTTGGAAAACAGCCCACCAGCCTCAACGGAGGACTGGGATCGGTCTCACAGATTTCCATGGCGACACAAATCACGCCAGGGTCTCGCAAAAATGTCACGCAACTTCAAAATCCACGTGACTAACTTTGATAAATAGGAATTTGTTTTGGGGTGAGAAAAGGCCTGAGATCGCTCTCTCAGACTCGTCCGATATGTCAATTGAGAATCAATCTATACACATGTCAATCAAATGTAATACAATTGTATTTTTCAAAAATCCTAATTTTTTACAGGCGGGACGTGTGCGGTTCCTTGTGACCCGCGCCCATTAAAATGTTTATAAAAAATGTACTTGTCCAGGACTGTTTCAAAAATTATAAATCATAATAATTGTTTGTATCTCTTGATCGCAAAGGCAAGATTTCTTTTTGCAAATCGCACTTCACTCATGTTCAGACAGCCAAGATCACGATCGATATACAATGAATCAATGAGGTCAAGTATTGAAGCAACGTACGGATAAAGGACCATCAAGTCCGAGTACAACAACGACCGACGGTTTTCTTTCTCCACGACGTCGATCCATGCTTCGAGCCGATGGTATAGTTTGAGCATTTTCTACCACATTTATTGAGGACGTCCATGATCTAAAAAGAAATTCGTGCATCAGAAATCTCTCTACATAGGAAGCGTACCGACTTTCTCAAAGACTTACCTCTTCAAAACAAAACAAGAAAACTCTCTTTCAAAATGACTCTTCTTTAACCTTTCTTCAATAATCTAGTTGTTTGGTGTGCTGAACGTTGTCACAAATAAAATGACTACATGACTTTTATACAAAGAAGGATATCGACGAAAAGACGGTGGATGAGGGGTATCCCACACAGCACGTGATTTAGAACCAATGAGAATACAATGAAAAGACCGATGATAAGGGTATCCCACACTGTATCATTACCATATATTGTTGCTAACGACGCTTTTGCAGTCAAAACGTTTTCACGGACTGTTCTTGCTGAGGGAAAATCAACGCTAATGGTAAGTGCATTTCTCTTTTACAAATTATTTTAGCTTTCACTTACTCTTGTAGAGTTTTTCAAACACTGTTATTTGAGCATTTCGTTTAGCACACTACTCAAAGTTTGCTTTTAACGTTCTTAATAATAGAAATGAAAGCGTCAAGGTTACTTCAAATCTACTCACTCGTATACGAACAGATATGATTTCTACTATGAAGCATCGCAGTTCTCTGAGCGCAATACAAGCTACAGCCTAAGTGGAATCTGAAAACAAGCTCACTGTTCGATTACCACGCACAAATTATTGCACAAATAGTTTTAGTTATAGTGGAGCCACACTGTGGAATAACCACAATAATAAGTGATTGACAAAACACCAATTGCACGTTCATGATCAAAAATGGGTTTCGTTTTATTCTCGCTAAATATCGATCTTGATTCTTTACGTTTTTCACAAGTTGACTAAATAGATGGAGAGTTGAAAAATACTTTTATGCACTCTTATGGCGTTCATTTCACCCTTTTACTTTGCACAGAATTTGCATGAAAAATTAGCACCTCTTTGTTTCTTTTGACTAAAACTTATTGAAGTTCAAAATACTTTTTTAGTTTTACTTGATTACTCAAAATAATTGTTTATAATAGTGTTATCGTTTTGATCGCAGATGGAAACAGAAATCGAAAAACTTCAAAGAGAGATCAGTACGCTGAAAGAAAAATTAAAGAAAAAAAAGGGAAACAAAACCAAACAAGTAAAAAGATGGCGAGAAAATCACCCAGAATTGTATAGGGCACAAAGAAAGAGAGAGCATGAAAAAAGGAAAGAAAAGAGGAGAAGGAAACGGGAGGAAGCAGAAGAAACAACAAGAGAAGGCATGGGGAGCTCTTGAACGAATTTGTTCAGAGCTCTCTCATGCCTTCTCTTGTTGTTTCTTCTGCTTCCTCCCGTTTCCTTCTCCTCTTTTCTTTCCTTTTTTCATGCTCTCTCTTTCTTTGTGCCCTATACAATTCTGGGTGATTTTCTCGCCATCTTTTTACTTGTTTGGTTTTGTTTCCCTTTTTTTTCTTTAATTTTTCTTTCAGCGTACTGATCTCTCTTTGAAGTTTTTCGATTTCTGTTTCCATCTGCGATCAAAACGATAACACTATTATAAACAATTATTTTGAGTAATCAAGTAAAACTAAAAAAGTATTTTGAACTTCAATAAGTTTTAGTCAAAAGAAACAAAGAGGTGCTAATTTTTCATGCAAATTCTGTGCAAAGTAAAAGGGTGAAATGAACGCCATAAGAGTGCATAAAAGTATTTTTCAACTCTCCATCTATTTAGTCAACTTGTGAAAAACGTAAAGAATCAAGATCGATATTTAGCGAGAATAAACGAAACCCATTTTTGATCATGAACGTGCAATTGGTGTTTTGTCAATCACTTATTATTGTGGTTATTCCACAGTGTGGCTCCACTATAACTAAAACTATTTGTGCAATAATTTGTGCGTGGTAATCGAACAGTGAGCTTGTTTTCAGATTCCACTTAGGCTGTAGCTTGTATTGCGCTCAGAGAACTGCGATGCTTCATAGTAGAAATCATATCTGTTCGTATACGAGTGAGTAGATTTGAAGTAACCTTGACGCTTTCATTTCTATTATTAAGAACGTTAAAAGCAAACTTTGAGTAGTGTGCTAAACGAAATGCTCAAATAACAGTGTTTGAAAAACTCTACAAGAGTAAGTGAAAGCTAAAATAATTTGTAAAAGAGAAATGCACTTACCATTAGCGTTGATTTTCCCTCAGCAAGAACAGTCCGTGAAAACGTTTTGACTGCAAAAGCGTCGTTAGCAACAATATATGGTAATGATACAGTGTGGGATACCCTTATCATCGGTCTTTTCATTGTATTCTCATTGGTTCTAAATCACGTGCTGTGTGGGATACCCCTCATCCACCGTCTTTTCGTCGATATCCTTCTTTGTATAAAAGTCATGTAGTCATTTTATTTGTGACAACGTTCAGCACACCAAACAACTAGATTATTGAAGAAAGGTTAAAGAAGAGTCATTTTGAAAGAGAGTTTTCTTGTTTTGTTTTGAAGAGGTAAGTCTTTGAGAAAGTCGGTACGCTTCCTATGTAGAGAGATTTCTGATGCACGAATTTCTTTTTAGATCATGGACGTCCTCAATAAATGTGGTAGAAAATGCTCAAACTATACCATCGGCTCGAAGCATGGATCGACGTCGTGGAGAAAGAAAACCGTCGGTCGTTGTTGTACTCGGACTTGATGGTCCTTTATCCGTACGTTGCTTCAATACTTGACCTCATTGATTCATTGTATATCGATCGTGATCTTGGCTGTCTGAACATGAGTGAAGTGCGATTTGCAAAAAGAAATCTTGCCTTTGCGATCAAGAGATACAAACAATTATTATGATTTATAATTTTTGAAACAGTCCTGGACAAGTACATTTTTTATAAACATTTTAATGGGCGCGGGTCACAAGGAACCGCACACGTCCCGCCTGTAAAAAATTAGGATTTTTGAAAAATACAATTGTATTACATTTGATTGACATGTGTATAGATTGATTCTCAATTGACATATCGGACGAGTCTGAGAGAGCGATCTCAGGCCTTTTCTCACCCCAAAACAAATTCCTATTTATCAAAGTTAGTCACGTGGATTTTGAAGTTGCGTGACATTTTTGCGAGACCCTGGCGTGATTTGTGTCGCCATGGAAATCTGTGAGACCGATCCCAGTCCTCCGTTGAGGCTGGTGGGCTGTTTTCCAACATGGCCGACTTTCATGGGCACCGCCATCTTGAATTCTTAATTCACCTCCTGATTGGTCAGATTTTTCAAGACGCCATCTTGGATTTGGAAAACAATAGAGTCTATTGTTCTCGAAACAATAGCCTATTGTCTTTCTCGGCTCCTGATTGGTTACGCGTCATATAAGCGAGGTATACTACTATGCTGTTCCTCCAAATTTAACCCTAAATTCTCAAGTTAACAATTATAAGAGAGAATAAAATATGAGAATAAAACTGAAAATACAATTACAGCTCGTATCTTGAGAATGAGAGGTACAACATTGTTTTTAAATCTGGCGGGTTTGATGGCATTCACAGAGACAGTATATCTCACAAATTAAAAAAAACCTAAAGAGAGAAAATTTACCTTTCACAACAATTTTTTACACTGCAAAACTGACCTATAAAGATAATTTAACGGGTATTACGCGGCTTGCTCATACTCGGTGTCTGAGGAGACAAGCAGGCCTTGAAAACACCTGTAGGTGATTTGTTGTGTGTGATCATATATAGAACTCCACTGCGTCTCGGCGGTCACTGAACTCGCGAGAAGAGGACTTCGCCAACATCGAACCATCTAAAGCCTCAAGCTTGTTCAACAACGCATATTAGGGGTGCTGAATGGTACCTCGAAAAACGTGGGTTCTGGCAAAATTTTGGCAGGATCTCGAAATCTTGAAAGCGTTTTTGATAAGTCTCGGAGTCTCGTTTTTGCATGGTTTGTTTTTACTTTACTCAAGTCTCAAAACTTTTTACCAAGGAGTCTCGGGCTCGGATTTTTTACTAGGATCTCGGCGTCTCGGCGAGTCCCTCGGATTTTACCATTCGCCCACCTCCTCATATTTAGCGCCGTTAATCCGTTTCATTTCAGGTATCGCCTTGTCCACACTAGCGTCGGAGAAAATTGAAAGCGCAAACAATCACCACTGAGTCCATTTTGGCTTCTGCGTTTGAGGAACGCTCTGTCAGAGAAATTAATCGCATGATTGTTATGGACGCTACGGAGTTCTGGGAAGCTCCGTTGGAAAATCTTCGCAAACGTCCTTCACGAAACGCAAAGGCGAACGGTTGTTCAAAATTCTTCCGGTTTTAAAGAGCGTTGTTTACCGTTGGTGTGAATGGGAGGCCTAACTGTAGAAGAGAAGCTGCGATTTCAAATCTCTGCAGCGTGGGTCTGGACGCGGGGATCAACCTACTAGAATATAAACAGCCCAAAATTTACAACGCTTATCTGCAGTGAAACGATTGTGGCTCAGTAGGGACACAAGAGTGTTTTAAGAATTGGGTTTATACGGCATGTCCTCCGAGACAGAAATCGTAGAAGATGGCAAAGAGGGTAGAGCTAAACGTCATATGCCGTGACGAAACCTCTTAGCACTATAACATGAACGCATTGCTGTCTTTATTAAGCCATGGTGGAGATAAATTAAGCCATGACCGCCTGCCGGCCTATGTCGCGCGTACCAAAGTTGTGTAAGAAAGAAGAAGTTTTTGCATTGAGCACGTACGCCAGAAAATCGCACTTCACTCATGTTCAGAACAGCCCAAGATCACGAATCGATATACAATGAATCAATGAGGTCACGTATTGAAGCAACGTACGGATAAAAGGACCATCAAGTCCGAGTACAACAAACGACCGACGGTTTTCTTTCATCCACGGACGTCGATCCATGCTGTCGAGCCTATGGTATAGTTTTGAGCATTTTCTACCACATTTATTGAGGACGTCCATGATCTAAAAAGAAATTCGTGCATCAGAAATCTCTCTACATAGGAAGCGTACCGACTTTCTCAAAGACTTACCTCTTCAAAACAAAACAAGAAAACTCTCTTTCAAATGACTCTTCTTTAACCTTTCTTCAATAATCTAGTTGTTTGGTGTGCTGAACGTTGTCACAAATAAAATGACTACATGACTTTTATACAAAGAAGGATATCGACGAAAAGACGGTGGATGAGGGGTATCCCACACAGCACGTGATTTAGAACCAATGAGAATACAATGAAAAGACCGATGATAAGGGTATCCCACACTGTATCATTACCATATATTGTTGCTAACGACGCTTTTGCAGTCAAAACGTTTTCACGGACTGTTCTTGCTGAGGGAAAATCAACGCTAATGGTAAGTGCATTTCTCTTTTACAAATTATTTTAGCTTTCACTTACTCTTGTAGAGTTTTTCAAACACTGTTATTTGAGCATTTCGTTTAGCACACTACTCAAAGTTTGCTTTTAACGTTCTTAATAATAGAAATGAAAGCGTCAAGGTTACTTCAAATCTACTCACTCGTATACGAACAGATACGATTTCTACTATGAAGCATCGCAGTTCTCTGAGCGCAATACAAGCTACAGCCTAAGTGGAATCTGAAAACAAGCTCACTGTTCGATTACCACGCACAAATTATTGCACAAATAGTTTTAGTTATAGTGGAGCCACACTGTGGAATAAACACAATAATAAGTGATTGACAAAACACCAATTGCACGTTCATGATCAAAAATGGGTTTCGTTTTATTCTCGCTAAATATCGATCTTGATTCTTTACGTTTTTCACAAGTTGACTAAATAGATGGAGAGTTGAAAAATACTTTTATGCACTCTTATGGCGTTCATTTCACCCTTTTACTTTGCACAGAATTTGCATGAAAAATTAGCACCTCTTTGTTTCTTTTGACTAAAACTTATTGAAGTTCAAAATACTTTTTAGTTTTACTTGATTACTCAAAATAATTGTTTATAATAGTGTTATCGTTTTGATCGCAGATGGAAACAGAAATCGAAAAACTTCAAAGAGAGATCAGTACGCTGAAAGAAAAATTAAAGAAAAAAAAGGGAAACAAAACCAAACAAGTATAAAGATGGCGAGAAAATCACCCAGAATTGTATAGGGCACAAAGAAAGAGAGAGCATGAAAAAAGGAAAGAAAAGAGGAGAAGGAAACGGGAGGAAGCAGAAGAAACAACAAGAGAAGGCATGAGGGAGCTCTTGAACGAATTTGTTCAAGAGCTCTCACCAGTACCATCACCACCTTCAACACCACATTCGCCACCACCACCACCACCACCACCACAATCAACACCACCACCGCCTCCACCGCCTCCACCTTCACAACGTTCAGTACGGCAGCATCCTCCCACTCGGCCTCCCCGCCAAAGACACGAGTTAGGAGTTGGAGAGGCGAGGGCTCGATTAAAAAGAAAAAGGAGAGAAGAAACCGAGAGGCGAGAGATGGAAAGACAAAGGAAAGAAAGAGAAGGGAATGAAATAAAAAGAAAACGCGAAGAAGAAACTAGAAAGAAGGAAAGAGAGGAAGCGACGAGACGACGGAATGAAGAGAGAGAGAAGCGAGCGAGAGAGCGAAGAAGGCGTGAGGAAAGAGAGCGTGAGGAGAGAGAGCGTGAGAAAATTATTCAAAGTTACGACGACGCATTAAGTTTTTCTTCAATTTTTTTAAATATTTCATTGTAAATTCGTTTCTGCTTTATATTTTTTCGTGTGAATACTTTGTTTTTTTCTAAGATTTATTGTAATACATTGTTTTTAACTAGTTTTAAGTGAATATATTGAAAGTAAATAGGTTGTAATTATTTGGAAATTATACGTGTTTTAAATGAAATATAGGGTCAATGTTTGTTGTGTATTGGAGTACTATCATCCGTTAAGCTGAATACAAGCTCCGTTTTAATAACAAAAAACAAATTAAGCTACATGTCAAAGTCATAGCAATTTCCGTATCAGTTTGCTTGACCCCTTAGCCCTCAAGGAAGAGCGATCTTTGAAACAAATCTTCTAGTTCATGTATCATATCCTCGGTTGGTTGTCGTGAACCTACAACAGCTGTACTAAT
>JAHPZR010054773.1:0-2500 GCA_019787425.1 Platygyra sinensis | reverse complement strand
CCATCTCTTTTTGCCGTGGGCTTCTCCTTCCCATTGTGGTATATTGCTCCAGTAACTGTACAATTTTGATAGTTTCTCGAACTGTCTGAGTTTCCGCCATCTTGAATTATGGCACATGGTCGAAACAAACATTCCCAAAAATAATATACAAACTGCGGTTACAAACATGATAAAACAACGCATGTTGTAAAAAACCTTGTGATTCTATGGAACTTAACGTTTTTTCGCCTAGGACATCTCAACATACTTGCCTTGGACAACTCCTGTCGCGAGCGCTAACGCAGCAGCCATTGCGGCCAATCACATTATCTCAACAGGTGACACGATACTCAAATGGGACCAGTTTTACAAATTTTTTAGCCAACATGGCTTTCTAGATATCTCACATGTGTAGAATAAAACGACGCACCTGCATTACATGAAGCGGATTTTCATAAACATATGAACCTTCTTTAAAACGACAATGTGGGCAGCGAGATAAACTTTTACTTTACTAGCCTTTGTGATATATTGTCAAAGCGGACTTTAATGGGTCTGTATATTATGCATTCTTTCCACAATTGTCGATACATTAGGTTCCAGTGTCTTTCTCTTAAACACGGAAGGACGGGATCCCATAGTAGAACGAGGCTGAGCGTGTTCAGCCTTGCTCAATTTCACAAATCCTCAAGGCGACGGCGCAATGCTCCATTGATTGGCCTTAATTTTACCTGAAGTTAATTTTAGCGAGTTGCAATGCACGGATTCTGTTTTTCTGTCGGTTTTTCTGCGGTTGATAGAAATAAAATTGAAAGCTAATAAGATCTCGTGCAAAAAAACTACAAAAGCAGACATGTGATAGGTAATATATTTTAATTCAACCGGCGTAACGATGGTTTATCGCTTCAGACCAGTTATCCAACAAGAGATTCCGCATGAGACGTGTCAACATTAGATGCTGTTGTGCTATCTTTGCAGCTAACAACTTCGCCAGTTCGCCACCCTTGTTACCGAACGTAATCGAGTTGTTTTATAGTCATTCAGCCGGTTGAGGCTTTCCATTTCCAGTTTCATAATCGCCTCAATATTCAGGCGAAATCGCTACTTTGCCTATTTTATTCAAATTCTGTTGTTGTCGCTCGTTCGTAGCAACTTGTTGGTTTCAATTCTCTTGCCGCCTCTGAATATGGAACCAGTTTGAGGAATAAGTTAAGCTGTGTGTTGAATTCTGGCAGATTGTAATCCTTGCCACCATCACATAATGGCTCACAAAACTTGAAACTAATTTTTAACTATACCACCAACATCACGGTCACTGTGTTTCACAATTGAGGCGAACCAAAAATGTCACCTCTCTACGATGACCGCTTTCGGTTTCCGTTCTCGTCAGCAACTGCTGAGACATCAAATGGAAACACGATAGCTGCGCAGGGCATAAGCGTTGCTTATTTTAGGTAGCGGGAAAACTTGGAATGTTTCCACAGTGCAGCGACGACAGACGATTAATTCGAGCGTTTCTTGGTCTTGCGTACCAGCCATCAACTACAAGGCTGTTAATGGAAGTTTTACGTTCTCCACTGTATGCTCTATCATTCCTATCGACTCTATATTATTTCTCACGTAAATGACTCCGTTTGGTTGAGGAAAACAAAAGCGCTATTTGCTCCACGCCTTCTATGTTGCGGACACGGTCATCTACAAATTGCTGGCTCTTCCCCCTATCTGCCACACGGAAAAGCCAACAAAGTGCTTCACACGGGGGCGCTGTCCTTGCCTTTTGTCGGATCGCCCTCCGGGTGTAAGGCACTTTGTAAGACGGAATCCCGCCAGACGGTGGAGTACATACACAGTCCGTACCAAAATACTCCCTCTGTACCAAGATTAGTTACATTGTAGATGCAAACTGTCTGTAGAACGCTTCTTGGTAAACATGCTGCGTAAACCCCAATTCATTGCTAGCAAGCACCATAACGTCCCCTCCTCGCAACAAACGAATGGTTGAACTTCGTATGAAAACGCTGAACAAGTGGTTGCGTGAAATGAACAGAGCTGATGATGGAATTTTGCCTGTGGTTCCACCCCCCCAAACATCACTGATGACTTTGAAATTTTGTCTTCTCTCCCATGTTCGCGTGGGAATATATTTTTCCGGAGTTATTTTACAGGCAATTATTGTATGTATTTTCGCTTTTTAGCTAATAAAAATGTAAAAAATTGACTGGTAAATATATGAAAATATTTAATCTGACCCTTAAGTTCCCCCCTTCGGCTACGAGGATTTTCTGTCCTACTTAAAACCCTGAACATGGCTCGCATCCCTTCGTATCGGCGATTTCTGTCTTTATGATATATACTCGTCTGTATGTAATCCAACCGTCGACTTCTCGAGGATGTATGTTGAGGCGGCATACGAAATGGTTAATGCTCACTTAATCCAAATTGATTTTCCATAACATGCGTTGTTTTGCGTCATTGTTTGCTACACTCGCAGTGTTTGTAGATTCCATTTCGTGTTAAAACT
>JAHPZR010054770.1:0-11995 GCA_019787425.1 Platygyra sinensis | reverse complement strand
ATCCACCTTATAATAAAGACTCGTTGCAGGTGCCAACGAAGTCGTATCATCTACATGCGACAGGAACCTTGACCGGTGGTCCGGGTTACAAGATGCCAAAGACAGGAATTATCGACGTACCTTTTGGCGTCGTCAAGATTACGTCGTACACGACTGAGGATCGGGACATCATCATCGTGTTCAAGGCTGGAAAGAATGGCGGTATCGATATTACGCCATGTTTGGAGGCGTGAGACATGCAACAAGCGGCAACTGAAGCAGCTGTAACGGCGAGCAAAGCCGTTGTTGTATGGGATCACATCAAAAACAATCGCACAGAATACTTGGTGTTGATGTGCATTGGTACCCTCTTGGGGTGGACGCAGCAAGCCTTGTCGTATGCGCAAGGAGTGTGTGCGTGAATGGGCTCGGCCAACACAGAACAATTTCAGGCATACTGCCGGAAATGTAAGCGTCGACGGGTGTTCACGTCGTACAAGATGCGTACTGGATACGGGGGTGGATCGGTGAGCCTACCAACCCGTTACATCTGCTCGAAAAACCACCTGTACACCACACGGCCTCCTAAATACAAGCCCCGTTTACGACGGTGATTGTACGTGTGGACACCAGACGCTTGCGTGTGTGGGTATCAGCCAGCTGCTTCAGACGCTAGCTGGATTGATGACCACGAAGTACTGCACGTTCGATGCTACGAATGCGGAGCCGAATGGGTAGAATAAAAGGCCGACTCGGTTACCGAGTTGGTATGACAATCTATCGAAACTGTCGATATTGCTGGCCTATGGACTGCAGCTGTAAATGGAGGAGCGTCGCATGACGATCATCGAAGCGGTGATGATTGAGGGATGTCCTCATTGCAACGACGGCGTGCCTAAGGTCGTCGCATGGCATCATCACGAATATCCTGAAGAAACCAATTTCGTTGGTGAATGGCCAACGGAGTTGAAGTCAGCCTGTAAAAAATACGGTCAACTGAGGATAATCAGTTGCCGGAGGCTGGAGGAAGAAGACGCATGATTGTGACTTGTGCGATCTGCGGATATCAGGGCGAAGCCGTCGTATGGGAACATTGGTATCGAACGGAAGGATCGATGCCTCAATTGTGGATATGCGACAAACATCGAGGTGATTGGAGATGAAGATAATCAAGCACGTTGGATGTGAGGATTGTGACGCTTGTGTCAAAATGCAAGAGATGTACGCAACTTGTGTGTACGTCGCTGAAACAGACAAATGCACGTGCGACTTGATACGCTACCGGAAAAATCTTGGAAACCGGAAGCGGAACGTGCAGTCAGTTCTGAACACATCGAGCACGGATCGTGTTCGATTGCGATATTGGCGGCGATGGCTCGAAGACCAATAATCGTGAGAATTTGCTCACAACCATGAGTAACGACTTTAGACCGCCACTCTCGGTAGAGTGCGAGGGAAGGAAGAGTGGAATGTGTAGCCTGCCCTACCGTTCCACGGCTGCAAAGCAGTTCCTTTGGGTAGTGGGTGGGTGTAAATCTTGATTAACTTTGGAGATTTACATCCCCCACATGGCCTTGAGTAATGCTACGGAACGACGATTGATGGTTACGATCCCCGGTGGGGCGGGACCTACTGTGACATACATCGACTTGGCGTTGTTGTATTCATCAGCGAACCATCGTATGGTTCGTCAAGCGAACATTTTCAAGGCGGACTTTCAGGTCGATGGCCACAACGGCGGGATTCAGAACGACGAGCAGTTCGTGGTGACTGTGTTACCCACGACGTGGCCCGTCATGAAAGCATACGAACACGGGCTTGAACGTTACCGTCGGGCGGTAGCGGATGAAAGAGCTGTATCGAAAGTCGCACGATGGAACGACTTCCGAATTTTCTTCGATACGGCGCACCGTGATCAAGACACAGCGGGTACCAAGGTCTTGCCGCTGGGGATTAGTTGTGACTTTAATCCAACGAGTGGTAATGCGGATTACGAATACGCACGTGTGTTCGATGAGACTGGGACGAACGAATACAGTTACCACATGCTTGGGAATTCTGACTTGTCGGGTACCGAGCGAAGTTTTGGCATGCTTGATGAGTATGACAATTACGACGATACTTCGACGGATGAGGCGAGCAGTGCTCAGACGAATTATGACTTGATTTTGAATGATGTCAACGATGATAATGAGTTGAATCTCAAAGAAGATGGAAATAATCCACCTTATAATAAAGACTCGTTGCAGGTGCCAACGAAGTCGTATCATCTACATGCGACAGGAACCTTGACCGGTGGTCCGGGTTACAAGATGCCAAAGACAGGAATTATCGACGTACCTTTTGGCGTCGTCAAGATTACGTCGTACACGACTGAGGATCGGGACATCATCATCGTGTTCAAGGCTGGAAAGAATGGCGGTATCGATATTACGCCATGTTTGGAGGCGTGAGACATGCAACAAGCGGCAACTGAAGCAGCTGTAACGGCGAGCAAAGCCGTTGTTGTATGGGATCACATCAAAAACAATCGCACAGAATACTTGGTGTTGATGTGCATTGGTACCCTCTTGGGGTGGACGCAGCAAGCCTTGTCGTATGCGCAAGGAGTGTGTGCGTGAATGGGCTCGGCCAACACAGAACAATTTCAGGCATACTGCCGGAAATGTAAGCGTCGACGGGTGTTCACGTCGTACAAGATGCGTACTGGATACGGGGGTGGATCGGTGAGCCTACCAACCCGTTACATCTGCTCGAAAAACCACCTGTACACCACACGGCCTCCTAAATACAAGCCCCGTTTACGACGGTGATTGTACGTGTGGACACCAGACGCTTGCGTGTGTGGGTATCAGCCAGCTGCTTCAGACGCTAGCTGGATTGATGACCACGAAGTACTGCACGTTCGATGCTACGAATGCGGAGCCGAATGGGTAGAATAAAAGGCCGACTCGGTTACCGAGTTGGTATGACAATCTATCGAAACTGTCGATATTGCTGGCCTATGGACTGCAGCTGTAAATGGAGGAGCGTCGCATGACGATCATCGAAGCGGTGATGATTGAGGGATGTCCTCATTGCAACGACGGCGTGCCTAAGGTCGTCGCATGGCATCATCACGAATATCCTGAAGAAACCAATTTCGTTGGTGAATGGCCAACGGAGTTGAAGTCAGCCTGTAAAAAATACGGTCAACTGAGGATAATCAGTTGCCGGAGGCTGGAGGAAGAAGACGCATGATTGTGACTTGTGCGATCTGCGGATATCAGGGCGAAGCCGTCGTATGGGAACATTGGTATCGAACGGAAGGATCGATGCCTCAATTGTGGATATGCGACAAACATCGAGGTGATTGGAGATGAAGATAATCAAGCACGTTGGATGTGAGGATTGTGACGCTTGTGTCAAAATGCAAGAGATGTACGCAACTTGTGTGTACGTCGCTGAAACAGACAAATGCACGTGCGACTTGATACGCTACCGGAAAAATCTTGGAAACCGGAAGCGGAACGTGCAGTCAGTTCTGAACACATCGAGCACGGATCGTGTTCGATTGCGATATTGGCGGCGATGGCTCGAAGACCAATAATCGTGAGAATTTGCTCACAACCATGAGTAACGACTTTAGACCGCCACTCTCGGTAGAGTGCGAGGGAAGGAAGAGTGGAATGTGTAGCCTGCCCTACCGTTCCACGGCTGCAAAGCAGTTCCTTTGGGTAGTGGGTGGGTGTAAATCTTGATTAACTTTGGAGATTTACATCCCCCACATGGCCTTGAGTAATGCTACGGAACGACGATTGATGGTTACGATCCCCGGTGGGGCGGGACCTACTGTGACATACATCGACTTGGCGTTGTTGTATTCATCAGCGAACCATCGTATGGTTCGTCAAGCGAACATTTTCAAGGCGGACTTTCAGGTCGATGGCCACAACGGCGGGATTCAGAACGACGAGCAGTTCGTGGTGACTGTGTTACCCACGACGTGGCCCGTCATGAAAGCATACGAACACGGGCTTGAACGTTACCGTCGGGCGGTAGCGGATGAAAGAGCTGTATCGAAAGTCGCACGATGGAACGACTTCCGAATTTTCTTCGATACGGCGCACCGTGATCAAGACACAGCGGGTACCAAGGTCTTGCCGCTGGGGATTAGTTGTGACTTTAATCCAACGAGTGGTAATGCGGATTACGAATACGCACGTGTGTTCGATGAGACTGGGACGAACGAATACAGTTACCACATGCTTGGGAATTCTGACTTGTCGGGTACCGAGCGAAGTTTTGGCATGCTTGATGAGTATGACAATTACGACGATACTTCGACGGATGAGGCGAGCAGTGCTCAGACGAATTATGACTTGATTTTGAATGATGTCAACGATGATAATGAGTTGAATCTCAAAGAAGATGGAAATAATCCACCTTATAATAAAGACTCGTTGCAGGTGCCAACGAAGTCGTATCATCTACATGCGACAGGAACCTTGACCGGTGGTCCGGGTTACAAGATGCCAAAGACAGGAATTATCGACGTACCTTTTGGCGTCGTCAAGATTACGTCGTACACGACTGAGGATCGGGACATCATCATCGTGTTCAAGGCTGGAAAGAATGGCGGTATCGATATTACGCCATGTTTGGAGGCGTGAGACATGCAACAAGCGGCAACTGAAGCAGCTGTAACGGCGAGCAAAGCCGTTGTTGTATGGGATCACATCAAAAACAATCGCACAGAATACTTGGTGTTGATGTGCATTGGTACCCTCTTGGGGTGGACGCAGCAAGCCTTGTCGTATGCGCAAGGAGTGTGTGCGTGAATGGGCTCGGCCAACACAGAACAATTTCAGGCATACTGCCGGAAATGTAAGCGTCGACGGGTGTTCACGTCGTACAAGATGCGTACTGGATACGGGGGTGGATCGGTGAGCCTACCAACCCGTTACATCTGCTCGAAAAACCACCTGTACACCACACGGCCTCCTAAATACAAGCCCCGTTTACGACGGTGATTGTACGTGTGGACACCAGACGCTTGCGTGTGTGGGTATCAGCCAGCTGCTTCAGACGCTAGCTGGATTGATGACCACGAAGTACTGCACGTTCGATGCTACGAATGCGGAGCCGAATGGGTAGAATAAAAGGCCGACTCGGTTACCGAGTTGGTATGACAATCTATCGAAACTGTCGATATTGCTGGCCTATGGACTGCAGCTGTAAATGGAGGAGCGTCGCATGACGATCATCGAAGCGGTGATGATTGAGGGATGTCCTCATTGCAACGACGGCGTGCCTAAGGTCGTCGCATGGCATCATCACGAATATCCTGAAGAAACCAATTTCGTTGGTGAATGGCCAACGGAGTTGAAGTCAGCCTGTAAAAAATACGGTCAACTGAGGATAATCAGTTGCCGGAGGCTGGAGGAAGAAGACGCATGATTGTGACTTGTGCGATCTGCGGATATCAGGGCGAAGCCGTCGTATGGGAACATTGGTATCGAACGGAAGGATCGATGCCTCAATTGTGGATATGCGACAAACATCGAGGTGATTGGAGATGAAGATAATCAAGCACGTTGGATGTGAGGATTGTGACGCTTGTGTCAAAATGCAAGAGATGTACGCAACTTGTGTGTACGTCGCTGAAACAGACAAATGCACGTGCGACTTGATACGCTACCGGAAAAATCTTGGAAACCGGAAGCGGAACGTGCAGTCAGTTCTGAACACATCGAGCACGGATCGTGTTCGATTGCGATATTGGCGGCGATGGCTCGAAGACCAATAATCGTGAGAATTTGCTCACAACCATGAGTAACGACTTTAGACCGCCACTCTCGGTAGAGTGCGAGGGAAGGAAGAGTGGAATGTGTAGCCTGCCCTACCGTTCCACGGCTGCAAAGCAGTTCCTTTGGGTAGTGGGTGGGTGTAAATCTTGATTAACTTTGGAGATTTACATCCCCCACATGGCCTTGAGTAATGCTACGGAACGACGATTGATGGTTACGATCCCCGGTGGGGCGGGACCTACTGTGACATACATCGACTTGGCGTTGTTGTATTCATCAGCGAACCATCGTATGGTTCGTCAAGCGAACATTTTCAAGGCGGACTTTCAGGTCGATGGCCACAACGGCGGGATTCAGAACGACGAGCAGTTCGTGGTGACTGTGTTACCCACGACGTGGCCCGTCATGAAAGCATACGAACACGGGCTTGAACGTTACCGTCGGGCGGTAGCGGATGAAAGAGCTGTATCGAAAGTCGCACGATGGAACGACTTCCGAATTTTCTTCGATACGGCGCACCGTGATCAAGACACAGCGGGTACCAAGGTCTTGCCGCTGGGGATTAGTTGTGACTTTAATCCAACGAGTGGTAATGCGGATTACGAATACGCACGTGTGTTCGATGAGACTGGGACGAACGAATACAGTTACCACATGCTTGGGAATTCTGACTTGTCGGGTACCGAGCGAAGTTTTGGCATGCTTGATGAGTATGACAATTACGACGATACTTCGACGGATGAGGCGAGCAGTGCTCAGACGAATTATGACTTGATTTTGAATGATGTCAACGATGATAATGAGTTGAATCTCAAAGAAGATGGAAATAATCCACCTTATAATAAAGACTCGTTGCAGGTGCCAACGAAGTCGTATCATCTACATGCGACAGGAACCTTGACCGGTGGTCCGGGTTACAAGATGCCAAAGACAGGAATTATCGACGTACCTTTTGGCGTCGTCAAGATTACGTCGTACACGACTGAGGATCGGGACATCATCATCGTGTTCAAGGCTGGAAAGAATGGCGGTATCGATATTACGCCATGTTTGGAGGCGTGAGACATGCAACAAGCGGCAACTGAAGCAGCTGTAACGGCGAGCAAAGCCGTTGTTGTATGGGATCACATCAAAAACAATCGCACAGAATACTTGGTGTTGATGTGCATTGGTACCCTCTTGGGGTGGACGCAGCAAGCCTTGTCGTATGCGCAAGGAGTGTGTGCGTGAATGGGCTCGGCCAACACAGAACAATTTCAGGCATACTGCCGGAAATGTAAGCGTCGACGGGTGTTCACGTCGTACAAGATGCGTACTGGATACGGGGGTGGATCGGTGAGCCTACCAACCCGTTACATCTGCTCGAAAAACCACCTGTACACCACACGGCCTCCTAAATACAAGCCCCGTTTACGACGGTGATTGTACGTGTGGACACCAGACGCTTGCGTGTGTGGGTATCAGCCAGCTGCTTCAGACGCTAGCTGGATTGATGACCACGAAGTACTGCACGTTCGATGCTACGAATGCGGAGCCGAATGGGTAGAATAAAAGGCCGACTCGGTTACCGAGTTGGTATGACAATCTATCGAAACTGTCGATATTGCTGGCCTATGGACTGCAGCTGTAAATGGAGGAGCGTCGCATGACGATCATCGAAGCGGTGATGATTGAGGGATGTCCTCATTGCAACGACGGCGTGCCTAAGGTCGTCGCATGGCATCATCACGAATATCCTGAAGAAACCAATTTCGTTGGTGAATGGCCAACGGAGTTGAAGTCAGCCTGTAAAAAATACGGTCAACTGAGGATAATCAGTTGCCGGAGGCTGGAGGAAGAAGACGCATGATTGTGACTTGTGCGATCTGCGGATATCAGGGCGAAGCCGTCGTATGGGAACATTGGTATCGAACGGAAGGATCGATGCCTCAATTGTGGATATGCGACAAACATCGAGGTGATTGGAGATGAAGATAATCAAGCACGTTGGATGTGAGGATTGTGACGCTTGTGTCAAAATGCAAGAGATGTACGCAACTTGTGTGTACGTCGCTGAAACAGACAAATGCACGTGCGACTTGATACGCTACCGGAAAAATCTTGGAAACCGGAAGCGGAACGTGCAGTCAGTTCTGAACACATCGAGCACGGATCGTGTTCGATTGCGATATTGGCGGCGATGGCTCGAAGACCAATAATCGTGAGAATTTGCTCACAACCATGAGTAACGACTTTAGACCGCCACTCTCGGTAGAGTGCGAGGGAAGGAAGAGTGGAATGTGTAGCCTGCCCTACCGTTCCACGGCTGCAAAGCAGTTCCTTTGGGTAGTGGGTGGGTGTAAATCTTGATTAACTTTGGAGATTTACATCCCCCACATGGCCTTGAGTAATGCTACGGAACGACGATTGATGGTTACGATCCCCGGTGGGGCGGGACCTACTGTGACATACATCGACTTGGCGTTGTTGTATTCATCAGCGAACCATCGTATGGTTCGTCAAGCGAACATTTTCAAGGCGGACTTTCAGGTCGATGGCCACAACGGCGGGATTCAGAACGACGAGCAGTTCGTGGTGACTGTGTTACCCACGACGTGGCCCGTCATGAAAGCATACGAACACGGGCTTGAACGTTACCGTCGGGCGGTAGCGGATGAAAGAGCTGTATCGAAAGTCGCACGATGGAACGACTTCCGAATTTTCTTCGATACGGCGCACCGTGATCAAGACACAGCGGGTACCAAGGTCTTGCCGCTGGGGATTAGTTGTGACTTTAATCCAACGAGTGGTAATGCGGATTACGAATACGCACGTGTGTTCGATGAGACTGGGACGAACGAATACAGTTACCACATGCTTGGGAATTCTGACTTGTCGGGTACCGAGCGAAGTTTTGGCATGCTTGATGAGTATGACAATTACGACGATACTTCGACGGATGAGGCGAGCAGTGCTCAGACGAATTATGACTTGATTTTGAATGATGTCAACGATGATAATGAGTTGAATCTCAAAGAAGATGGAAATAATCCACCTTATAATAAAGACTCGTTGCAGGTGCCAACGAAGTCGTATCATCTACATGCGACAGGAACCTTGACCGGTGGTCCGGGTTACAAGATGCCAAAGACAGGAATTATCGACGTACCTTTTGGCGTCGTCAAGATTACGTCGTACACGACTGAGGATCGGGACATCATCATCGTGTTCAAGGCTGGAAAGAATGGCGGTATCGATATTACGCCATGTTTGGAGGCGTGAGACATGCAACAAGCGGCAACTGAAGCAGCTGTAACGGCGAGCAAAGCCGTTGTTGTATGGGATCACATCAAAAACAATCGCACAGAATACTTGGTGTTGATGTGCATTGGTACCCTCTTGGGGTGGACGCAGCAAGCCTTGTCGTATGCGCAAGGAGTGTGTGCGTGAATGGGCTCGGCCAACACAGAACAATTTCAGGCATACTGCCGGAAATGTAAGCGTCGACGGGTGTTCACGTCGTACAAGATGCGTACTGGATACGGGGGTGGATCGGTGAGCCTACCAACCCGTTA
This sequence comes from Platygyra sinensis, assembly GCA_019787425.1. Lineage (NCBI taxonomy): Eukaryota > Metazoa > Cnidaria > Anthozoa > Scleractinia > Merulinidae > Platygyra > Platygyra sinensis. Next base: position 2,673 of record JAHPZR010054770.1, on the reverse strand, counting down.
CATCTGCTCGAAAAACCACCTGTACACCACACGGCCTCCTAAATACAAGCCCCGTTTACGACGGTGATTGTACGTGTGGACACCAGACGCTTGCGTGTGTGGGTATCAGCCAGCTGCTTCAGACGCTAGCTGGATTGATGACCACGAAGTACTGCACGTTCGATGCTACGAATGCGGAGCCGAATGGGTAGAATAAAAGGCCGACTCGGTTACCGAGTTGGTATGACAATCTATCGAAACTGTCGATATTGCTGGCCTATGGACTGCAGCTGTAAATGGAGGAGCGTCGCATGACGATCATCGAAGCGGTGATGATTGAGGGATGTCCTCATTGCAACGACGGCGTGCCTAAGGTCGTCGCATGGCATCATCACGAATATCCTGAAGAAACCAATTTCGTTGGTGAATGGCCAACGGAGTTGAAGTCAGCCTGTAAAAAATACGGTCAACTGAGGATAATCAGTTGCCGGAGGCTGGAGGAAGAAGACGCATGATTGTGACTTGTGCGATCTGCGGATATCAGGGCGAAGCCGTCGTATGGGAACATTGGTATCGAACGGAAGGATCGATGCCTCAATTGTGGATATGCGACAAACATCGAGGTGATTGGAGATGAAGATAATCAAGCACGTTGGATGTGAGGATTGTGACGCTTGTGTCAAAATGCAAGAGATGTACGCAACTTGTGTGTACGTCGCTGAAACAGACAAATGCACGTGCGACTTGATACGCTACCGGAAAAATCTTGGAAACCGGAAGCGGAACGTGCAGTCAGTTCTGAACACATCGAGCACGGATCGTGTTCGATTGCGATATTGGCGGCGATGGCTCGAAGACCAATAATCGTGAGAATTTGCTCACAACCATGAGTAACGACTTTAGACCGCCACTCTCGGTAGAGTGCGAGGGAAGGAAGAGTGGAATGTGTAGCCTGCCCTACCGTTCCACGGCTGCAAAGCAGTTCCTTTGGGTAGTGGGTGGGTGTAAATCTTGATTAACTTTGGAGATTTACATCCCCCACATGGCCTTGAGTAATGCTACGGAACGACGATTGATGGTTACGATCCCCGGTGGGGCGGGACCTACTGTGACATACATCGACTTGGCGTTGTTGTATTCATCAGCGAACCATCGTATGGTTCGTCAAGCGAACATTTTCAAGGCGGACTTTCAGGTCGATGGCCACAACGGCGGGATTCAGAACGACGAGCAGTTCGTGGTGACTGTGTTACCCACGACGTGGCCCGTCATGAAAGCATACGAACACGGGCTTGAACGTTACCGTCGGGCGGTAGCGGATGAAAGAGCTGTATCGAAAGTCGCACGATGGAACGACTTCCGAATTTTCTTCGATACGGCGCACCGTGATCAAGACACAGCGGGTACCAAGGTCTTGCCGCTGGGGATTAGTTGTGACTTTAATCCAACGAGTGGTAATGCGGATTACGAATACGCACGTGTGTTCGATGAGACTGGGACGAACGAATACAGTTACCACATGCTTGGGAATTCTGACTTGTCGGGTACCGAGCGAAGTTTTGGCATGCTTGATGAGTATGACAATTACGACGATACTTCGACGGATGAGGCGAGCAGTGCTCAGACGAATTATGACTTGATTTTGAATGATGTCAACGATGATAATGAGTTGAATCTCAAAGAAGATGGAAATAATCCACCTTATAATAAAGACTCGTTGCAGGTGCCAACGAAGTCGTATCATCTACATGCGACAGGAACCTTGACCGGTGGTCCGGGTTACAAGATGCCAAAGACAGGAATTATCGACGTACCTTTTGGCGTCGTCAAGATTACGTCGTACACGACTGAGGATCGGGACATCATCATCGTGTTCAAGGCTGGAAAGAATGGCGGTATCGATATTACGCCATGTTTGGAGGCGTGAGACATGCAACAAGCGGCAACTGAAGCAGCTGTAACGGCGAGCAAAGCCGTTGTTGTATGGGATCACATCAAAAACAATCGCACAGAATACTTGGTGTTGATGTGCATTGGTACCCTCTTGGGGTGGACGCAGCAAGCCTTGTCGTATGCGCAAGGAGTGTGTGCGTGAATGGGCTCGGCCAACACAGAACAATTTCAGGCATACTGCCGGAAATGTAAGCGTCGACGGGTGTTCACGTCGTACAAGATGCGTACTGGATACGGGGGTGGATCGGTGAGCCTACCAACCCGTTACATCTGCTCGAAAAACCACCTGTACACCACACGGCCTCCTAAATACAAGCCCCGTTTACGACGGTGATTGTACGTGTGGACACCAGACGCTTGCGTGTGTGGGTATCAGCCAGCTGCTTCAGACGCTAGCTGGATTGATGACCACGAAGTACTGCACGTTCGATGCTACGAATGCGGAGCCGAATGGGTAGAATAAAAGGCCGACTCGGTTACCGAGTTGGTATGACAATCTATCGAAACTGTCGATATTGCTGGCCTATGGACTGCAGCTGTAAATGGAGGAGCGTCGCATGACGATCATCGAAGCGGTGATGATTGAGGGATGTCCTCATTGCAACGACGGCGTGCCTAAGGTCGTCGCATGGCATCATCACGAATATCCTGAAGAAACCAATTTCGTTGGTGAATGGCCAACGGAGTTGAAGTCAGCCTGTAAAAAATACGGTCAACTGAGGATAATCAGTTGCCGGAGGC
>JAHPZR010054768.1:5000-32246 GCA_019787425.1 Platygyra sinensis | reverse complement strand
AAAGGAGAAAACTTACCCGTGACATAGGGTTTTTTAGACGAGGAAAATACTTATAAAGCCTGGCAAACATGCAAAGGAGGCAAACAAATATGCGCTGACTTGATTCATCAGTGATGAGATCTACAAGATACTATAGAAGTGCGACTACTCCATATGACCCTGTGTCACACTCTCATACACACATCACTGTTATTGCAGTGCTATCATATGTTACACTTATAATTGTGACATAAACTTTTCACGTCTTGATAACACATGGTTAAACAATTATGCACCTATCTAACGAAGTGGCATCGGTACAAATTGTTCTCAAAGAACTGAGTGCGAGAGCATACCATACAACAGGCATACTATCACAAGTCAGCGTAACTACGTTTCGGTTATAGCGAGTAATGCCTGTTAGCCAACTCATTACGCACTTGCCGACGATGTATGTTGAAAGATTGTAGTTAACAGATGTACTGTTAATATGCATATCTATGGTAATCTCATAAGCTAAACTGCAAGGTACCTCTATAATACGTACATGATAAGGCTTTATTGTTGAGTGACTGATAATGAGATTTAGGGCTAATCCATTCGATGTTCTCAGAACGATAACTTACGATGCATCGTGAATTGCTTACACGTACTTCTTATCTCAATACAACGAGTTGCGCGAGTCACTTTAGAGTACAGTGATCTATAACATAGATAATGGTTGACATTATTATGTGTGACATATGTGCGACATGAGATTTTCATTCTCGTGGCGGTTGAAGAAAAGATCTATTATCAACTGTCATGTCAGTGCGATAACATTTACTCGATGCAGTAGAACTGGTAGTCGAAGTGCACTATGCGGCTCACAAAGTGGCGACATTTAAGTATATAATTAAGCAGATTATCACGTCCTACAAGGTAGAAAGAGAGCATTCCAATGCTATCTATCTGATTAGTCTAGCTTGACTCGTCAGATGGCCAAGCTAGATGATGGCACGAGGTGGCACATAGTAGAGCTAGAAGTGTTATATTATAGAATGTGTCAGCTGTGGAATCCAGAATAACTGTAGCGTTCTAACACTCTAAAGATACATTTCGGCTCTTCAATAGATTGACTGAGTTGCTAATGAGCTAAGCCGGTCAAGCACTCCTGAGATCATGATTGTTGCTTATAAGAGTGGAAACAATGCAAATTATTAGGCCGAATCGCGCTGGCTTAGCTACTCATTAGCTTACACGTGCAGCATTGATGGTGCAGCATCCGGATGCGATGACATTCATACTGTAGACTTTATTATTAGTTCTAGGTCTTCACATCAAGTGATTTTCAGCGTTGTATCTGCTTTATATAGTATAGGAACAATTACTTAATCCAGATCAATGACAACTGTAAACGGCGATCATTCCTTAACCTGAGTGCGATCGAGACTGCTGTAGGTAGTACCCTACAGTTTACTTGGAAACAGTGCACAAACTAGCTAAATATACATAAACCAGCTTACTTATCACGAGTGACTATCATTGAATGCCTAGTGAATACAACCATAGTTCATATTTTAACATAAATATAGTAACAAACGATAAAAGGCTCATCTGACATGGTAAATTAGACATATGCTAAGTGATAAAGTTCTATAAAAAATTATGATGTCGACTATATAATACACTAATGTTCTCCTTAATTGATTATTACATCCTGGCAGTCCAGCGCTTCATAGTTTTATATGGTGAAATCGGACGTGTGAGACAGGAAGCGTAACCTTTACCTTCAATGTGGCTCGTGGTACACACATAATTGTCACTGCGGCAACAAGGTAGGGGTAGCAGGCTGATCACTCAGGTATATTTCGGCGTTATTCGCATCCATGCTTGTATTCAGATGACTACTGTGTGCATATTATGATCATAACATCTCTTAGAATGTGCCAGCAAAAGGATCTATTCCAAGGGCTATGATGATTGTTTATGGAGGCATTATGTATCGATCGCACCGAGCAAGCTGTGAGGTGTTAGGATTATTGGTGAAACGCATAATATACAAGTTTTAACAGTAGTGTCATTATCTCTTGCACATATATAAGTGTGCGTGCTCGGTAGTAGGCATATGGCAGCTCCTGATTCACTGGTGTGATGGTGTAGCAGTGCGGTTTCGCTCTCTATACACTTGCACTGTATGTTTCACGATTAGGGAGTCAGGAGCGCATTATGGGTTGACAGATAATAAATGTGTACACTGGCATTCTTCTGCAGACGGAGCATGCAATTACTGAGAGGTTGTTGACATTTCATAAAATATGCTTCGTACTGTTCGCTGTGCAGCTGAGTCCCGGTTGCTATCATGAGGGGTAGTGATGAGAATACCATACGCTTGTCAGCATTTGCTAAAACTGCGACTAAAGACTCTAATCAGTCAGGCGGGGATATAAGCGCAGTGGGCTTTGTTTTAATTACACTTATCCTACTGCAGATAGAGATAATCGATTCCTATGCTATCCGTCGATGGATGAAGCGTTAATCCAGTTGTAAACCTTTGAACCATGGGCCTGTTCGACGCGGTGACAAATGCTGAGAGGTGGAGCCATTGACTTAGACTTAAAGGTTGAATGTATCAGTGAACAAACTCATTTATGCTGTTGTAGCAATAGCATTCTGTCATGAACCTACACAATAGGTTTCCAACTCTAGGCTGCCTGACGAAGGGAAGGACCAGTTGCTTGTTCTACCATGATGTCTCACTTTGTACCGCACAGGAATTCTGACAATCTTGGTACTTACTATGTGTGGCAAAGACTCCAGCGAAGGCGAATAGCTCTAGATGCCATTTAAATAATGGAATTACAACATTTCGGGACGCCTAATCTCGTCACGTGGCATATGCACTGGGGGACGTATGTGTGCGATCATGGATACATGTTACAGTCTGAGACACTTCGGTAGGTGGCAGAAGCTATTGTAAATAAGAACTCATCATGCACATTCATAGTTGGAATTTATTAATCAACGCAATCGGAAATACATTACCTCTGTGTGGGAATAGGTTCTTTTAAAAGATAAAAATGAGTTAATGATGTAACATTGCGCCGACAACATCATACTAATGGAGCTACGGACAGATGAGTATGCTCACTGATTATGTATCGTGATGTGTAGCAATAGCGCTCACATATGCACCGTTCTAGACGAACTGTCGTTTTCCACCTCTCCGCATCATGCTTACCACTATATGCTAGTGAGTTACGTGACCTATCTAGTAAACGTCTGCTCACTGCGTAAATATCCTGACGTAGGAGGAGGGGGGGAGAGAGGGGGGAGGGGATACACACGAGGGGCGGAAGTAAGACCAAACTATTTTGGTGTTTCTGGTCAACGCTAAAGGTTAAATTGGGCAGAGAACGCAAAAAAAGTGAAGTTGGCAAGAGCGAACAACTCAAAAAAAAGGACTGTATCAAAGATCAATTTTGGAGGGTTATAGAATATCCATTAAAAATGAGTCCCGGTAACACTCTATTAAAGGGTAGAAGGGGAGATTCTTAGCAAACACTAAATCTGGAATTCCTATCCAATGCCGTTACTCTTTTGCCTATGTGAGACTGTATCCGGCTTTTGCGTGGTCACCTTTAAATCCCGATGGGTAACGGCGACCGTGAAAAGAGAAAAGGAAAGATAATATTTGTGATGTGTTGAAAGGTAAAAATGACTCAAACAGTTACTGCAATGTAGTGTTCAAGACCACAAACAGGGAGGTCTTGGAAGGAAAAAATCAAGCAGTGAAATGCAACTCGACTGACTCAAAATGCTTTTTATTGTTATAGAACTCATCGAAATAGCTACCCGAGGGCAATCCTGCCATGGAGAAAGATTTGGATCATTATCACGTTAACCTATCTCGTCTGCAAAAGAAAACTTATGATAACGTGAAGTCGAGAGTATTCTGGAAATGACATATGATTACAATATGCATGGATTTTTCTGTGAAAATTATTGGAAAATGCAACGCTGCATATTTTTTCCCTGGTTAAATGAACATTGTACTAATCGGTGCAATTACATAAAGTTTGACGCAACCATTACATCTACTTGTCTACCGGCCTTCATATTAGTCGATAAAGATGCCGTATGATTACAATTATGCGCAGGATTTTTTGGCGAAAATTATTTGGCAAATGCAACACGACAGTTCCCCCACCTCCCTGAGAAAATGAACATTGACCATTTAATTTAATTTAGTTCTTGTGACAGATACAGACCTGAGCTAAGGGGGGTGGGGTGGGGTGGGTAGTTTGTTTTACATGCCCTGCCGGCTTTCCTTCCTTCTGTGGTTTTCTACCTTTTTACCCAGAGTAAGGGGGGGGGGGGGGGGGGCGCCCCCCGTCCTCCCCGGCCCCTTCCTTAGATCCGCCGCTGCATTTCGTGTAATAACATTTTGATGTGACAAAACCTTAATACTCCAAAGACGGCGGAAAAACAATATGAACGTCTTACGATGAGGTATTGCGTTCCCGAATTTAACTATTCTTTCATTAACTTTAAATTGATGAAAAAAATGGAGATAATACATGCAATAAACCATAAAGGAACAAGGATGGTGAAGGTCTGAGAAGATTTACACGGTTTATACACGAATCAATGAAAAAATATTGGACTAAACCTTTCGGGGCACCAACCGTGGTGTATGTGTCATACAGGGCCAATAATTCAATTTTACTATATATAAATGATTTGCATAACATTTCAAAGACCATCTTTTTTTTCATCTTAACACTCTAACATTTATATTTCTATGTACATTTGGACAAGAACACGTCTGCAATAAATTTTTCATCACTTCAGATTATTTGTAATTAATTCTGCTATGTGCTATCAGCTGGGCAGGGATAAATCTGTAGGCCCTCTGAGTCTCAATGTAAATATATGCATGTAGATGTAGTTATACAAATAATTAATATTTCTTTAAACACTTCTTCAACTGCTGGGTTCGTCTGATTTCTTTTTACTTTTAAGGACGATTGGAACTACAAACAAAGAAACAAAACTAACATCAATAAGAAATATAGATAAATGATCAATAACCAAGTACAGTGTACATGTGGAAATGATGGCAAGGTACTTGTTTTTTTTTTTAGCAAATACTTGTACATTATACTATGTTTTGCTTCACAATGCAAGCAGCCTATATTATGCCCAGCCTAAAAGAACTACGCTTACATGTATATGCAGTTATATAATTTAGACGCTTTAATCTCTCTAATGAGTCCATACATGTATAGCGCCCTTCTTCCAATAAGTGCCCTCTCAAGATTGAATTTGGCATCCCCTCCCTGCTTTTGAATGGCGCTTTTATTAACGCAGCACCCCTATTCCCATAAGCACCGCCAACCCCATTCAAAAAAGGGTTCCCTCTATTCCTAACCTTATAATATTTGCGGGCTGTCAGAGGACCTATCAAAGTGGTGTTTACCACAAAGGGTGGTTTAAGTTTTATTTTGAATCTTTAGGTTGTTTCTCAAGAAAGCAATAGGTGCCACTGTCTCGAATAAGTCCCCTCCCTTCAGGTACCAATAGTAATAACACACTGCACCCTGCAGCTGGGCACTAAATCAAATCATTGTGGTAGCTTTGAGAAAGACCAACAGTGCTTTGGTTTGTGACTTCGAAAGTTATCCCTTGTAGAGGGTTGCCCTTTGTTCCATACTGAGCCTGTCACCCAGTGTGCAATGTTATATGCATTTATATTTTTACACAAAAAGTATCATACTGCACACTGGCCAGATCACAAAGTCAGCTTGACGTGCAGGTGTCGACAACAGGTAGAACGATGCCACTCAGTTTGAAGGTACATGTCAGGAAAGCGCCATATCCGTCCTGTGCGTTTAAACTTTCAATTTTGACTGCCTTTGTCTCATCTTAAGTACAGTATGAGAGACAAGGTGGGAGGCTGTGGCATGACCATATTATGAAAACAAAGAACAGGCCAATATATATTTTGGCACAGTAAGCTGGAACTTTTTCAATGTCCATGTAAATACTTGAAAAGGTTCTTAACAAGTGCAATGCCCCTCATTTCATTCTGTTCTAGCATGAATTATTGCTACATTGTATAATAACTTTCGACTACATGTACAATTTATGTACTACTGGCTACATGTAAGGTAGAGCTAATTAACTTACCTATGATAACATTAGAATAGCGATAAAAATGAGGCAAAGATCAACTTGAGCTGAAAAGGAACACCAAAGCAAAGTATTAGACAAAGCCTATCAGTATATCATCATTATCATATCATCATCATCAGCCTTTATCGTGCCATGAGATGCATAAGGCCTTACCAACCGTTTTGTGTTGATACGCGACTTCCAAAAACAAAACACCCGCGGAAACGTTTCCAAAATTTCCTTCAATCATACATGTTATCGACAAATCATATCGAAATTCCGCCAATCACATCCCCTAGCATACGTAAAAAAGGTTTGAAGGTCACACTAATGGCTGTGATTGGTGGATTTCATTTTCAATCCAATCTGTTGATAACACGCAAGACTGACAGAAATTTTGGAAACATTTCTGCAGGTGTTTTGTTTTCCAAAGTCGCATATCAATGAAAACGGTGGTAACATAGCCACCTGCTCTGCCACTACATACATGTACATTGTACATGTACTGTACATGAAGTGAAACATTTGTATTTAGATACAGAACTGAAATAATTTTACTCATTAATCTGCTTATACTGTCCTTTCTTAAGCTCAGAGTTTATCAATTGGGTATGCATGCAAGCACATCTGGAATACAGTATATGAATGTCACAATTACGTCAAAGAAATACAAGGGTGGGTTGGATCTCCTTAGACAAAATCATAATATTAGCTTATTTAGGTGTAACATTGAGCTGTTTTGAATGCTACTAATGATAAAGTAAATTTGGGTTCCACCAAAATGAACATGTTTTAAAACACTATACATGTATATATATAGCTTGACTCAGTAGTTGCAAGCCGGGGGAGCCACACTGTCCCAGGTCCTAGAGTATAAAATTAGTAAAGTATATGTTTGCATGAAAGTATGTGAGGTGGAGAAAGAAAAAATCTGTCCAGCATTGCAAAAAATAAAAACTTGAATAGATTGTTAACGTGGACTTCTGACCCATGGACTGAAAGGGAGTGTTAATGCTCTGATTGGCTATTACAAGTACATTGTAACACTATCTGGGGATTTTATGTGTATGAATGCACTCTGATTGGCTTCACAAATTTCAGGGAATAAAGTTACCCAGAAGGGCTGCAAAAAATTATCAGAAGATTAGAGTTAAGGACAGAATTAGTTTCAAGGATGATGGCATTACTAGCTTCACCTCTTCAAGGCCAGAAGCCACAAAATGATTCTTATCTTAGGCAGACAAAGCAAAATTGACAAATGTTATTAGGATCAAATTACTCGTCAATCATGGTGCATGCAAGGACATGTACATAGAACTCAGTTTAACACAGTTAAGCAGAGATTAAGTTTCTGACCTTAAAAGTATTAAGACGAAATCCGATAGAAGATGGAGCAATTTCAGGTTTTAGTGGACAAAAATCTGTACCAGAGTAATTTTAAATATTTTACAAACATTTTTACATTTTTTTAAAGCTAAATACATAAATAATTGCCTGGAATAACACCGAAAAATAATTTCCCACGGGAACGAGAGAAAATAAATTTCAAAGTTCAGTGATTTTGTGGAAACACAGGCAAAATTCCATCATCAGTTTCATTTCACCAAAACTTTTAAGCGTTTCATACGAAGTTCAACATTCGTTTTCGACGTTTGGTGTTGCTAGAAATGAATTGTTTTGAGAAGATAATTAAAAGAGCCCTACAGAAGTTTGCAATACAATGTAAATAATCTTGGTACAAGATTTTTGTCCACTTGTTACTCCAACGTCTGGCGGATTCCGTCTTAATTTTTTGAGAAAGGATAGTAACAAATACTGTGATCTGATAAGTTTTCAGTGTGGTCCACATTTCTCTACCTTTGACCATAGTCACAGTAATATGTGTGCATTGAAGTGTGGAAGAGCTCAACAGTTATTTATTATAAGTTATTTTAGAGAGAGGGAAAAAGGTAGTTACAGTTTACTAGCTTAAGGTCAGTCTGTCTAATGATAAATGCCTTGGACTTAAAATACTGCACTCAGCATGCTGCCATTGGTTTGCACAGTGCGGACCTCCCAGATAACATACAGTGACTCAGAGGAGCCACATACAAAGTACAAACTACAGACTACATGTAGAAACATTAACAATTTTTTATAACTCTGACAGGCTTTAAAAAGTACTCACTCTGAAGTTTTGCCACCATAACTTTCTCTGTAGTCGTCTTGATCCAGATCTAAAGTGTGATGCACTCATCTCAAGATCCTCTAAAGAGACCCAAAAGAGTACAGTATAATTAATTAAAAGTCTCTGGAGGTGGGTATTATTATCCAACAGTTTAAAAGCTACATGTAAGGTCAACTAACAAAAGTGTTCCAAATGGAAAGCAAGGGTCCGGAACTGTAAAATTACAAAGTAGCTAACAAATGGTACATGACTTTGTATATGCGTGTATATGTGAGCAATTTTGTTACAGACTGAGATTTTTAATCCTTTCTCTCAGTCACTCAATTCTCCCACTACCCAAGAATTTCAATTTAAGGACTGAGCACTGGACAACATCTGGAGGATGATTTTTCCCCATCTGGTGTGACCATCTGGAGGAATAAAAAAGTTCAGTACAAATGGGTGAAAACCAAATCCATCTTGCTGAAAAGGTTAAATTGAAACCACTGCTGTCTATCTGTGAGATATCTACAGTAAGATTTCACTCCAAAAATATCCAATGCATCTGATTCTGAGACAGCTCTGCATATGTCTGAGAGCATCTTTTGTTCATCTAACTGCTGCTTAGGTTTTAAATTGTCTAGAAATAAGAACATAACAGCCAACCAAACACCTATCAGCAAAGTAAACATCATCAAAGCATACAATAACATTACATGTACGTCAGCGCATACTGTCGACACCATGCTATATACCATACCTGATTTGTCTTGCAGGTCTTCTAATTTTGCACCTCTATCAAGGACTTTAGCTATGTTGCCCTGCATTATTCCCATGACACCTTTAATTTCAGATTTCACTTTCGATATGCCGTCCTTCATGGTTGGCTTTGGTTTTACATGGTGAAATCCATCTGGTGCTGCAAAACTTAACAAGACAGAACACAAAATTTTAAGGTACAGTGTTTTAGAAAAATTAATTTCTGGTAGAACAGATTTGATTACTGAAATTTATTTCATGTACTACTTAATATGACATGGCTACAAAATCTAGCTGTGGTACCATAAGATAAATTAAATTGTGTGTGTCATTGGTACCAGAGATGGCAAGGGGAACTATTTAATAGAAACACATATAGCATGAGGTACCAAATAGACCAGTTTACAGTTCCCTTCTCGGTGACCTGGCCTTTGAATGGCAGCGAGGCTGGAGGTAACCTTGTTTTGATAAAGACCTCTCTGGTTTTGTCATGTACATGCACCTAGTTAGCATAAGAACAACTTGATTTACACAACAAAAGCAGTGAGGTCTGTATCAAAACAAGGTCACCCCCAGCCTCGCTGCCATTCAATGGCCAGGTCACTGGGCAGCCAACTGTAAAATGGCCTATTGTAATTTATAAACCGCGCAGCCGTAGGCCGGGCAGTTCTTGCTCAGCTAGTGGTTTATTATTTTTTTCTTTTAGTTTTGTTGGTGACCAGATGCAGACCTCCGCTCTGCCAAGTCCTGATCAGGACTTTGAATCACGGAACTTGTACTGTTCACTTTCACTGTGTGACAAATAAGAACGATCGCAATAATATAGTTTGTGGTGATGAAGTGATGTGGTGTCTACAGTAGTCCATGAATCATCAAGAACTGTTTTAGAATGTGCACTGCGCTTCTTCTTGGAACATATGTAAATTTATTTAATATATATTCTTTTGAAAGGTCAGTGAACCTTCCTGGTAACTATGTCATGTTTCACGAGCTGAACGTTCCCATAAAGATAAAATGTCACATTTCATGAGCTGAACGTTCGCATAATAATTCCTCACAATGAGAGCTTAGGCTGCCTGTGCCACATATGGTGCCAAGACTGAAACAAGTAATTTTAAAGCGCGGTTACACAGTTTAAAAAATCGTCTTGTTATTGATAGACCTGCAGTACAGCAACTTCTGACATATTGACTTTTTAATCACAATTGAGGATCACTCCACTTACATGTTGGAGCCATCTTCGTCATCTGAGTCATCAAGCAAACTCACCTGTCATAAAAAAAGAATCACTGAGCCACTGATACCTGGCAAGTACATGTATTAGTTTCAGACATGCTGGATTTACAAGTGTATGCAGTTGGCAGTTGGCCTAGAGGTAAGTGAAAATAAACATGTACTTGCTTGGCAGGAACAGCTACTTATCCTGGACTCAAAGACCACACTATGCAGTGTTCTCACTTGTTTCAGCACAACAAGGAAAGAACTTTTTAAACTGGTAGAGTGATCAGGTGAATCACAGCCATGTTTATTTGGCACTAGATGAGAAATGAAATGTTTTATTCTGTGTTCCAATTCAGAAGTAAACTGGGCAAAAGCTAGTTCCGGGATATCATCTATGATCTTACTGTACAGTACCTGTCAAGTATCACTACAAAAGAATCAGTAATCATCTCTGCATTCAAGAAGTGTATTAATGTCAAGGCTTTTTCTCAAAACATTGTCTTAAGTAGATTCTACACATTCTTCACCTGAATAAGAAATGTTGAGTTCTATCGACGTACGTTAAAAGAGATCGTCGCGTTGCAGACATGTAAGTTTATTTTTCTACGCTACACTTACCCTTTCAGAAGGTCTTGCAGATCCTCTGTCCTCACCGTTAACTCGACTAAACTTAGGAGGCATAACTACTGACTGATTTACATAAAAAAGGAAATAATAGTCTTGTTTCCTCGGTATCTCACGTCATCCGCTGAAATATTGGGACTCAGCCATTTTTCAACGATCCACGTGGCAGCCCATCTAGAGTTCACACCAACGCAACAGAAGCAACAAAATAACCGAAATTACGACCAACTTAACGAGAGGAGAAACGTTTCTTCTGATTTTTGCTCCACTGAATAGCTTGAATCGCGATAAAAATTTCGTAAAACAATTGTCCAAAGTCATCAAAGACGAAAAACAACTGATTGCACAAGAAAGAGCTAGGTAACCTCTCTCTAGATCAGTGCTTTTCTGATGGGAGGGGATGCCAGGGAATTTGCTCTCACCAAAAAGAACTTCAGAAATTTGCCAAAAGATTCTTACTTTTTGAGATTTGCTAATTCTCAAGTGTTCTAGACACTGTCTATAAACGTTTTAAATGGGTTTTACGTTATTTAAAATGTCAAAAAGAATCTGATTTCATGCAATTGGGGAAATTCTACCTCTATACTCAGGAGGGTTGTGATTCGTTTTCCTGTACCGCGGGCTCATCTACATCTGTGCTTGAAGATACCGATGGTTCCATAAGCTGGTTCAATGTGGTTAAAGGCGACCTTGAAAATCTAGGCAGTATGGACCGTCAACGAAAGAAACCGAAAGATTCAAACCACTATCACCAAAATAAGGCCAACATGACTGGATTTAAATCAAGAGAAGGAAAAGAAATCCCACAGAGACAAGTTAAGGACGACATTCATGTAAGCCATGGCGGATTGATAGAAAAGCTTCACAAATTAGACATCACACTGTCCGGAAATTTAAGCTTTTGCGCAGACAAGGCCTCTGGACGATGGAGAAACACTCATGATAATCTTGGAGATAAGCGGGCACGGAGTTCCGTGGATAGCTGGGACTGTCTTTTCCATTCTTATGTTCTCAGATTTGAAACAAGAGTTTGCCTGCAATTTACTCATTGCTCTGATACTTGATCTAGCCGTAGTAGGAGCTTTGAAAGTTGCCGTGCGACGGAAGCGACCTGTCTATAACGAAAAGGACATGTTTGCGACAGTTTCTGTGGACAATTATTCATTTCCTTCCGGCCACTCTACTCGAGCAGCAATGGTTGCTGGTCTATTTTCAGCATTTTTGAATGATGGCTTTTGGAGAATTCTTATTGGCTTTTGGGCTTTTTGTGTATCAGCATCACGTGTCATACTTGGCAGGCATCATGTCAGTGATGTGTTATGTGGTTTTGTGATTGGCTTGTTACAGGCCTGGACTGTGTATGCAATGTGGCTGCCAAATGGCACTTGCCAGGAATTGCTAAAACTTGTGCCCTACTTTGGTGACCTTAGAGAGCAAATGGGTGTGCTATAGGCAATGCCCCTATTTCTAAAATTCCCATGCATCTCCTAGCATACAAGCATCTCTAGTATTTTTCAACTGTAGGAAAAGGCAGCCCAAGGTCATGATGCGAGGAGTGTTTTTCTATCTTTACATGTACTTTTTAGTGAATGTTCAGTGAAACGTGACATATACTATGGCAGAACAACTACTGGTAAGCTTGATTACAAGTTCTCAACTTGCATGGTCTGTCCTCACAATCATACAGAAAACTCACTTTAAATAATGTTAAAACTTCTTTGCCTACAGAAAGGTAGACTGTTGTAGCACCAAATTTGATAAAAATTACATCAAGAACTATCCACTTCATTGCCCTGGTTAGGGTCAATTTGTTCATTTTTTTGTGCATTCTACTCGGGCTTCAAATGTGTCCATGGCAGATCCTGGCAGCATCTGTCAAAGGTCCAGAGGGCTAGCTGGGTAGGTTTCAGAGCTTTGTAGCATATGTTACAAGGATTCATTTATAGCTAGGAATTTCACTGAAAAGGAGTGCTTTATCCCCTACTATTGCTCGGCATTTACAAATTCAAATGGTTTCACAACACCTCCATATGCATGCTGCAAGGCGAAAGTCAAGTTTTTCAAATTCAAGCTCAGTTATTGTGTTTAAATATGTCACATTTTGCCAAATGTTCCCTAAAAAAGTGAAGAAGAAAAGCACTCCTCACATCATGAGCTGCCCATGCTCTAGAAGCTAAGTGGAAGATATGACTCAAAACTTGAATGCTTTACCAATATCCAAAGTGCTCCATATTTGGCCTCCAAAAATATATGGATGGTCCTATTCTAAGAATTTTGATTCATAATAACCTAAAAAGAGATAAAATAAATGAAGTGAAATTAATTGAAACTCAATTAATTAAATTTGCATTTCAATCCATTCCATTTCATGAAGGCTTCGGTGGAAAAAGGGCATTAGGTTTTTTACTCAAAAATGAACTTTATCAGCCAATGCTGAATGAAGGCTTTACGTGTACATTTTTGAAAAATGTAGGTGCAGGGTTAGTGATCTGATAGTTAAGTGTTTTGCATTTTGGACTGGGTTAGGGAGTCCAACTTTGATTTGATGCTGTACAGTTTATTTACTGGATTAAGTGCCTATTTGCTTACAGCTAAATATAGTGACCTTGAACTGAAAAAGGGCAAGGTTGTTCAATGCCTGATGAAGCTACATGTGTAAGCCAGGATTGGCAATAAATTTGTTTCCACTTTCATAACTAAGTTAGTGTTGACCGGCTTTCCAATGACTCAGCACAGAAGAGAAAAATGTGTGGCACTTATTTGGAAGCGACACTCATAATATAATTTCTGCTCTCATGTGGCACTTGATCATGGCGGCCATTCAACAAGTAAATCTAGAACTGGAACTCTTTCCTTACTGTAACTGCTTAAATATCTTTGCCCCTTGTGAGGCATAGTGCTTCCACCAGCTCTCCAAATGTACCCTGTTCTTTGTGATCTTTTCTTCACCCCACAAATAAATCTCAGTCACAAACAGCACCATTACAGTTTGACCACTCAAACTGGGCAACTTGGAAAGAAGTTAACCAATCAGAATTTTACTCGAGAACAAAGGATAGCAAACTATTTCTCAAATAAACCAATAACATTAAAGGACCCGAGAACTAGTTCTTAACAAAATTGAAAACCCAACAAATTGCAAGGTGTTGTCTACCTCTCATGAAACTTTACCATTTGTTGATAGACTGGTTAGTATCGATCCTAAATTTTGTATGCTTTTTGATGGTGCTATTTTTAACCAGTTTTCAAGCTAAGTTTTTCTAGTGACATTTATCTCTATGTGTGTGTATAAGGCAGGGTAGTCGATAGTGTTTGTGATTTCATGTGAAACAGACTGTACTTGCCATCACGAGAAGCTACTAGTATTTTTCTAGGTTGCCCGATTTGAGCACTTGAACTGTACGACATCCGTTGACCTGGCAACAACATTAATATAAAGACAACTCAAAATGAAGTAGACTACATGTTTTCAGTCAGTGAGTAAGAAAAAAAGATATGAAATTTTATTACATTTGTTATACAATACATGCGATCATTCCTAACAAATGTAAATAAATAAACAATAGCCTCCATTTGGCACGAAAACATGCTGGGATATTTCTCTGCAAACATTATCTGTTTCGAGAAGCGAACAGTTTTCTGAGAGCGTACAACTGTAGCTTGAGGAAAACTGTGATCTACGAGTAGCAGATGATATCCAATGACAATATCTCTGAGCATATTTTTGCCCCAAGTGGAGGCTATCCTGTTTATGGCCTGCTAAATAAGGTTTTGTACAGGATATTGCCATTAGCTATTGCATGCCTAGTGTGATTAGATATTCACCTACATGACATGTGCATGTTACAAACCCAGTGTTTTTTTTCAGCATGATGATTTTTGTAAACACGCACCTGTTATATTTATAGGCAAAGTGTCTTCTGACCCCATATCCATGACATAAAGAGGCCCAACTTTGCCAATATTTTTTCTTTTTCTTTTTTTTTTATTCAAGACGAAATAATTTTGTGATATTGGTGATATGTCTCTCCAGAATGAGGAGAGGTTTTGGATGGCACTGTGAAAAAAGAGAGAATAAAGCTCATCCCACGAGCAAGGTCAACAACCAAGAAAACACGTGTCATGCAACCTGGCCCAGGGTGCTTCGTCACGCAATCTTTCCTGTATCAAAATTTTGTGGCGGTTCTCACGTTAACTCAATGAAACCTGAGAATAACACTTTCTTGGATGGGTACAAAATGCCTCATTTAAATTCATTGCCAAGCGTAATAGGCTAGTTTCGAATTGTGCAGAAACAAAAGAACAGAGTCGAGCTTCAGGGGAATAATTTGCATTTTCCTTTGTTATGAACAATACAAAATGCTTATTCCCCTGAACCTCGACTCTGTTCTTTTGTTTCTGCACAATTCGAAACTAGCCTATTATGAATTGCACACAAAAATACCCTTCCCTCCCCGGTAATGGCTTCCATCGTCCGATGTAGCCGGTCATCGAAACGTGACGCTTCGTTGTCCACATGAATTTTTAATTGGTCAATTATCATCATGTGATAGTTGCTCTTTTCGGACAGCATGGAGCGAAGCGGAGAAGTCAGGAGAGATCAATTCAACCAGGTGAGGATTATCCTTTATATTTCAATATTTCAACGGTCGGTTTCCTTTTGTAACACGGTAACCGTTTCGGTTCCTAAACTGTACAGATGTTAGTTCTTTTCTGTGTACAGATTTTATCTCCATTCTGCGTCGGCTTTGTACAAATATTGCACAGAAGTTCAATCGCTATATTTTTGGCATGCTTCAGGAGCCATGCTTCATGCAGTCTCCATGTTGTGCCCACTGCAGGCTTCAGCGGAAGAAACAGGGACTGGATGTTGTACTTGATACAAAAGCTAGAGCAACTACAGAATGCAGTGCCACTTTGGACCACCTCATTAACATGTGTCAAAACCTTTTGAAGAACGAGGCATAACGCAATAGCCAATAGGGTTGTGTCCTCGTGTACGGGTACACAAGAGCCGATACAAAAGACCAAACAATACACAACCGCTAACCAATGACTCCTAAACAAAGAAAGGACAATGGTTATTCCCTTGTTTACCGGTACACCTGACAGAACCCACAATAGGCACTTGTGTGATCCAATGAGATGTAAATAAGTGGCCCTTTATTCTGTAGTTTACCCTAAAGGCTTCTGTTTTTAAGACATGATTATTGATTATGCTTACATCAGCTTGTATTGAGCCTCATACCTTCACACCTGTATTTTCCAACACCCTCATGACTCATGTGAATACCAATGTAACTGGACAATCAGTCAGTATAAAATGTGGGCTGTGGACTGTGGACTGCAGACTGGGTATAAAACAAGGACTCGGGTATAAAATGCAGACTACGGGCCTAATGTGGCTTAGCAACCGCGGATTGAGTATAAAACATGGACTAGGGTATGAACAAGCGCACACAGGTGTAAATTACACCTGCTTTCAGTGTTACCTGCATAGGTGCCTGCAAGGGGGCTCACTTCTTTGGGTAGGGCATTGCAGGCAAAGAGGGCCGATGACCGGTTGCGGCTCTGCCACCTTTGCCTGCAATATCCTACCCAGATTGCTCTCAGGCTAAGGTGACATCTTCTTGACATGGCTAAGTAACCTGCCCTATGTGAAAAATGTGAGCCGATCGACTACATTGAATAGTTTGATTTATCCCATAAATCCTAGCCTGTTCCAGGCTCTTGGTCAGTGGGGACAATTGGAAAGCAGCACGAGAAGGGGTGAGGAGCGGGCTTGGACAGTAGGGACAATCGGAAAGCAGCGTGGGACGGGGCAATGAGCGGGGTCTGGTCTCCTGTCGCCCCCTCTTTTTCAACCAGACCCCGCTCATACCTTACCTTCTTTTAATCTATTCAGTGCTATGATATATCATACGTGTATGTACATGTAGCAGCCTTCTTAACCCTTTTACCACCTAGGGTCTCTCTGACGAGTAAAACTGTCTGGCGTTAGACAGGGTAAAATCTGTAAGTGGCCATTGGTGGTGAAAGGGTTAAGGGAGATAGTTTTTTAACCCTTTCACCACCAAGGGTCTCCCTTTGACAAGTAAAATCGTCTGGCGTTAGACAGAGTAAAATCTATTAGTGGCCATTGGTGGTGAAAGGGTTAAACTGACTAATCTTTTGTAATGCATCAAAATTCTTTTATTAGGCTCTAATAAGATGATCAAGTGCGAACCTGAAGATACATCAGCTACATGTATATTGTCATTGTCAGACGTTGTGTCTGGTATGCAAAATTACAAATGCTCTCATTGTGAGAAATGTTATGTATCTGCCACTGATCTCCGCCATCATGAGGAAAAACATTTGGAAAAGGAAGAGCTAGGCTATTGCAGTGATTGTGACAAGGATTTTGGATCAGCATGTTTGCTACAACAACACAAACTCTTACACACTGGTGGAACTCCTGACAAATGCACAGTTTTGTGACAAGTGTTTTGGCCGTTTATCATATCTACAGCGGCATCAAAAACTGCACTCAGGAGAGAAGCCGTATAAGTGCAGTGATTGTGCTAAATGCTTTGGTGATCTGTCAAACCTACAGCGTCATAAAAGGATGCATACTGGGGAAAAACCTTTTAAGTGTACAGAGTGTGACATGTGTTTTAGTCAGTCATGGAATCTGAAGCAGCACAAAAAGACACACATAGACCAACATCAAAGCAACAATGAAAAAATTGCTCATGAAAGACCATTTAAATGTACAGAATGTGGCAAAGGTTTTCTCCGTGCAGCAGATCTTCGAGGCCATAAAAGAACCCATAGTGGCGAAAGGCCCTATCAGTGCAGTCAGTGTGATAAATGCTTCACTTATTTGTCCCATGTTTATAGACACATGAGGACGCACACTGATCAAAAGCCATACAAGTGCAATGAGTGTGATAAGTCTTTCATGTTTCTTCTGATTTACAAAAACATAAAAGAACGCACAGTGGCAACAAACCTTACAAGTGTAACAAGTGTACAAAGAGTTTTGCACAATCAGGAAGTCTACAAGGGCATATAAGGACTCATCATGACCCGAGACACCATCTGATTCATCATTTCTACGTAGATGTATTGATGACAACTGATATAAACCTATTTAGAGAGACATAGAATCACAGCTGTAATCAGGGCTCGAAAACAGTACTGCCTGGTTTTCCAGGAAAATTTGATTTTCCTGGGGGCAAATGGTAAATATGAATGCCATTGTTAATCTGCTCTAAAATCTGAATCTGCTCTATTTACCACAAAAATCCACCATCCATGCACTTTTTAAGGCTAAAAACCTATTCATCCCCCCCCCCCTTTCTGAAAGAGTACTAAATACATAGTGAATTGCACCGAAAAATGCCCTTTCCTATATACATTTTTCGTGGCAGCAACTGGGCATGTGACTTGCTATAATTTCAATAACCCGTTGACTTAATTAGTCAGTTCATGATAGATTAAGATAGATAAAAATGGAAGTAACACTTACAAGTTAACATGCATGCAATTTTCTGAACCCAAACTTAAGCCAAAGATAGTACCTGCATAAAACCCAATCCATGACCGTAATTTGTTTCTCATGATCATTTTGTCATTGGCTGAAATAAGGTGATCATTTGAAAAAAGGTCAAAATTTGTTGCAGGATTAAAGCCACTAATCAGAAACAATATTTAAAATTTTGTTGTGAATGAACAAAAAATACAGGAATGCTATTTATATTGAATAAAAAATTACATACAGTAGTTTTGATCCTAGCACTTTTTTAAGTACAGTGAAACCTGTATTAAGCGGACACCCTTAGGACCCTCACTAGTGTTAACCTAATACACAGGTGTCTGCTGAAAACAGGTTCTAATATGTTGTGCAATAATATTTACTTATTAACTTGTGCAACACAATGTAAGATCAAAGACCAGCATAGTACAATGTCCAGTCAGTCAATGCATCTACATCTACACTTCAGACAGAACAAATTGCAAGATCACACCAACTGTGCAATCTGGAATAATCACTTAGCTTTAAAATGACATTGCCAAACAATGTTAAACGAGTATCAGCTGAACCCAGAGGTAAAAAGCCCTTTAGTTATCTGCTTATTGCACGTTTTGTGCAACAACATGGTTATTGGTGTCTGTGTCTGCTTACAGAGGTGTCCACTGAATGCAGGTTTATGTTATTGAAAATGTGGGAAGAAAATTTTGACTTCAGCTGGTGTACACTTACACTGTAATAGAGGGTCTCTGCTTTAAATGGTGTCTGCTAATACTGGCTTTAGTGAAGCTGCACTGATGTCCTACTAACATTGTATGAGTTATCCACATTTTTGAAAACAGTGATCAATCAATACAGCTGTCGGTTAAAAGGTCAGCAATGTCCCCTTACCTTAGTACCTGGTTAGAAAATTAGTTAATGAGGTTATTGATGTGGCATTTAATTTTATCTCGATAGCAGTGGCGGACCTAGGCAAAGGGTGCCCTAGGTTGGGATGACTGTTTACCTTTACTGCAAGTAGCTTAGGTCTATAGGAGCCTTAGGTTGTAACCGGACACATCAACTGGCAATGCAGACTAAATTTCAAGACAGGTCTATACTTAAAGATATAAATGCAAAGAGAGTTGCCTACTTAACTTTAAAACAATCATTGGAGTAAGCAAGTCAGTGATTGATTTAAGCCACCAGCTAGACTGCAGTGTGCCAGGCCTTTACCCATGCCAAGGTGGATGTGAACTATACTGCAGGGTGTGCTGTGGGAATGATGGATAGTGGACAAAGGACAGTGGTTGTGAGGATGGTGTGGGAATTTGGTGTGGGAATGCTCCAAACACTGATTGAAATGATGCGAATGGTGGCCATCGCCATGTTCTAACGAGTGGTCCTGGGAATAGTGTGGGCCGTTGTTGTGGTAATGGTGTTGACCACAGTCCAGTGCTACCAGTGCTTGACAAGAGCCTTTGCAAAGGCGGTAGTTCTTCCCTTGACTGAAGCGCTTGTTGAATTAACCATGATATTTTACTAACTATGGACTTCACGTCTCCTTCAGAATTTGCAGTAGTCACTTCCAAGATCATGTCATTAGTTTGAAAGAACACAACCTTTCTTTTGGAGAATCCAGCAAACACATATCGGTATCCATCAGACAAAATACCGAAATAAAAATAATTTGGTTTCCCAGAAGAGAGAAGAAGTAGTTGAGCAATTAACTGCGCCACAGATTGATCTTTTAAATACCCCCGCCGCTTAGCCTCGACAACACCAATTGGCTGATTTTGGTGGTATAATATGTAGTCATATCTGTTATTAGGGAGTTTAACAGATTTTACGGTTTGCTCAGGTCGAACTGTCAGTCTTTTATACACACAAAGCGGTTGCAAAATAGCGTCGAGAATCATCCTTGTGTCAGATTCTGTGCTCTTTGATAGTAAGTGGAGTTGAGCAAGATTTTCCACATTTCGATTCTTACCAAATGCGGCTTTCATCGCCAAATCAACTCTTTCACAGATCTTCTCCAGTTCTTCATCTGTTAAATCAAATCGGCTCGCAAGCTGAACAAAATCGATATCTTGGCGCTGTATGTAGCGCTCTAGCATTGCAACCTTCCAGGTGGATCCCGTGCTTTCACGATCAGACTTCATCCTCAAAGCTTTTTCATAGAGTTTCCATCTTCTCTTAAGTTCTTTAAAATCTACTTCCACTAACAACTCTTCAAGATCTCCCCTTGCTTTATTTAAAGCCACTTCTTTCCTGCATGACGTCTCATCATGTTGCTTAGTGAGGTTCGCACTGACCCTGCCGACAAGCGACTGATGAACATCATCATCGTCATCATCACCACGATGTTCATCTTTATCATTGTCATCATCATCATCATCATCATCATCAACTTCCGCGTGCTCGGCAAGAACCTCAGAATTCAGCGGTTCTAAGAAGGTTTTCCAACTCCAGTCATCTTCGGGCTCCATTCCAAATGCCATGAAGAATTAGCTCAGTACAGTGGTTGGTCAGATCAGATTATAAAACGATCGTGTCGGTTGGTAGAATAATATCAATTTTGGTTGGTTACAGGTGTTTGAAATCCAAGCGATTAAAAGTACATATTTCTGGGTAGACAAGTAATAAAACGAAACTAAAACTAACCTCATACCCAACAGGGCTTAATAACGTCTGCGCATGTCCAAGCTGTCATGACAACATTCATTCTCGTCCCCAGAGCCTACGATCCTTTTGGCCTGTGGTTGGGATCGAGAGCTCTGGCCGGACCCGATTTTCTGAGCATGCGCAGAGTATTCGTTTCGCATTGTCAACCAATCAGATTTGCTGGATTTGACGGGAAGTCCATGTATCACGGACTTCCGGTGTTGGACCAAACCAGAGCTTTCGATCCCAACCACAGGCCAAAAGGATCGTAGGCTCTGGGGACGAGAATGGACAACATTCTCTACTTGCACAAATCCCATAATACACCTCTTTTACCCCCAAAACATTTGCATAGGCATTGTTTTAGATTACTCATGTCCCAGGAGAAATTGCAAACAATGAGTATGCAAAATTTTTTTTTTGGGGGGGGGGGGGGGTTAAAGAGGTGCATTATGGTATTGTGCAAGTAATGAATTGATCAAATTTCGGCGCGAAGGTGATATGTTGTTCTTTCGTCTTCTTGAAGGTAGGTAAGTGAAAGAAAGGAAGATTCCTTTCGTTTTCGACTCAAAAAGGGAACGCTTTTTTTCTCCACTTTCACAAGTAATATTTTAAAGACTTCATGATCTGCATCGAAGATTTTCCTCCAGGAAATGCCGGTGAATATGACCCTTCTTTCAACGCATTTTATGTTTCTTTGACGCATTGTTTTGATTTCAACTGGGACGAAGCGAAGCCAAAGAAACTACCTAGTAGCTACTTCGTTTTCGATCCTCTGCTTGGCTTGAATGAAATGATGTTTGGGGACATTGATGGTGATATGAATGGTATTTAAACAGTACTGAAAAAGGTGAGTATAACTTATACCTTATACAAGAGCGAAACAGCTGTCCACAGTTGCGATCCTGCTTTATCGGTTCTGGTCATGTTGGTGTCTCGAAACGTTTTTCCCGTAGTATCAGCCTTGCAGTTTATTGCCTTTATACACATTTTTTTTTTTTTGGCTGATCAGATCTCTTGTAGATCCTACGTTGGCAGCGTTTATCGTATGCGGTCCCTTATAGTTTATAGTCACTCATTTATGAATTTTCGGACCGTAGGTCTTTTCAGATCCGATACGCTGCGTTTTTAAAGCACGGTACTAGCCATGCGTTTGAATGTTTAGGCTGGCTTTGTCTAGCCACACGGTCCCTTGCAGTTTATAGTCACTCACCAAAATTGTGTTCCTCGTGGCGGTTTTCATGTTAACTGAGAATAACACTTTGTTGGAAGGGTACAAAATGCCTCGTTTAAATTCATTGCCAAAGCGTAAGTATGAATTGCACACAAAAATACCCTCTCCTCCCCGGTAATGGCTTCCATCGCCCAATGTATAAATGGGTCAACACGGTCAACAGCCAATCCAAGCTCGTTCCCAGGGTCCTCTCTCTAGAGAGTACCCTGGGAACGAGGTTGCAGCCGGTCATTGAAGCGTGACGCTTCGCTGTCCACATGAATTTTTCATTGGCTGATTATCATCATGTGACAGTTGCGCTTTTTGGACGGCATGGAGCGTACAGAAGTCAGGAGAGATCGCCAGGTGAGAATTATCCTTTGTATTTCAATATTTCATGGTCGGTTTCCTTTTGTAACAAAGTAACCATTTCGGTTCCTAAACTGCGCAGATGCTAATTTTTTTCGGTGTACAGATGCAGATTTTATCTCGGTTCTGCATCGGCTTTGTATAAATGTTGCATAGGAGTTCAATCGCTATATTTTTGCATACTTCAGGAGCCATGCTTTAGTCCCCATGTTGTGCCCAATGCAGGCTTCAGCGGAAGAAACAGGGACTGGATGTTGTACTTGATACAAAAGCTAGAGCAACTACAGAATGCAGGGCCACTTTGGACCACCTCATTAACATGTGTCAAAACCTTTTGAAGAACGAGGCATAACGCAATAGGGTTGTCCTCGCGTACCGGTACACAAGAGCCGATACAAAAGACCAAACAATACACAACAGCTAACCAATGACTCCTAAACAAAGAAAGGACAATGGTTATTCCGTTGTTTACCTTTACACCTGACAGAACCCAACAATAGGCACTTGTGTGACCAATGAGATGTAAATAAGTGGTCCTTTATTCTGTAGTTTACCCTGAAGGCTTCCGTTTTAAAGACATGATTACGCTTACATCAGCTTGTATCGAGCCTCATACCTTCACACCTGTATTTTCCAACACCCTCATGACTCATGTGAATACCAATGATAACGTTAACTGGACAATCAGTATAAAATGCGGGCTGTTGACTGCGGACTGCGGACTGCAGACTGGGTATAAAACAAGGACTCGGGTATAAAATGCAGACTGCGGGCCTAATGCGGCCTAGCGACTGGGGTTTGAGTATAAAACATGGACTAGGGTATGAACAAGCGTACACAGGTGTAAATTACACCTGCTTTTAGTGTTAAGTGCATAGGTGCCTGCAAGCACGTTCACTTCTTTGGGTAGGGCATTGCAGGCAAAGAGAGGCGACGACCAGTTGCGACTTTGCCACCTTTGCCTGCAATTTCCTACCCAAATTGCTCTCAGGCTAAGGTGACATCTTCTTGACATGCTAAGTAACCTGGCCTACGTTAAAAATGTGAGCCGATCGACTACATTGAATTGTTTGATTTATCCCATAAATCCTAGCCTGTTCCTGGCTCTCGGTCAGCATGATTGGAAAGCAGCGCGGGACGGGGCGACAAGCAAGCTTCGTCAGTGGGGACAATCGGAAAGCAGCGTGGGACGGGGCAACGAGCAGGGTCTGGTCTCCTGTTGCCCCCTCTTTCTCTACCAGACCCCGCCCATACCTCACCTTCTTTTAATCTAAGTTCAGTGCTATGATATATCGTACATATATGTAGCAGCCTTCTTAAACTGACTTATCTTTTGTAATGCATTAAAATTCTTTTATTAGGCTCTAATAAGATGATCAAGAGTGAACCTGAAGATACATCAGCTACATGTATATTGTCATTGTTAGACGTAGTGTCTGGTATGCAAAATTATAAATGCTCTCATTGTGAAAAATGTTATGTATCTGCCACTGATCTCTGCCATCATGAGGAAAAACATTTGGAAAAGGAACGGCTAGGCTATTGCAGTGATTGTGACAAGGATTTTGGATCAGCATGTTTGCTACAACAACACAAACTTATACACGCTGGTGAAACTACTTACAAATGCACAGTTTGTGACAAGTGTTTTGGCCGTTTATCATATCTACAGCGGCATCAAAAACTGCACTCAGGAGAGAAGCCGTATAAGTGCAGTGATTGTGCTAAATGCTTTGGTGATCTGTCAAACCTACAGCGTCATAAAAGGATGCATACTGGGGAAAAACCTTTTATGTGTACAGAGTGTGACATGTGTTTTAGTCAGTCATGGAATCTGAAGCAGCACAAAAAGACACACATAGACCAACATCAAAGCAACAATGAAGAAATTGCTCATGAAAGACCATTCAAATGTACAGAATGTGGCAAGGGTTTTCTCCGTGCAGCAGATCTTCGAGGCCATAAAAGAACCCATAGTGGTGAAAGGCCCTATCAGTGCAGTCAGTGTGATAAATGCTTCACTTATTTGTCCCATGTTTATAGACACATGAGGACGCACACTGATCAAAAGCCCTATAAGTGCAATGAGTGTGATAAGTCTTTTCATGATTCATCTGGTTTACAAAAACATAAAAGAACGCACAGTGGCAGCAAACCTTACAAGTGTAACAAGTGTACGAAGAGTTTTGCACAATCAGGAAGTCTACAAGGGCATATAAGGACTCATCACATGACCTGAGACACCATCAGATTCATTGTGTCTACATTTGTTACTGATGATAACTTTAGAGGGACATCCAATCTAAGCTGTAAGTACTGTGTAGTCAAGCCATTCTGCTACAAGAACAGTGTAGTAGTAGTAGTAGTAGCAGTAGCAGCAGCAGTAGCAGCAGCAGCAGTAGCAGTAGCAGTAGCAGTAGCAGTAGCAGTAGCAGTAGCAGTAGCAGTAGCAGTAGCAGTAGCAGTAGCAGTAGCAGTAGCAGTAGCAGTAGCAGTAGCAGTAGCAGTAGCAGTAGCAGTAGCAGTAGTAGTAGTAGTAGTAGTAGTAGTAGTAGTAGTAGTAGGCATCTGTCAGATTTAAAGTCCATGGGTTAGTGCACCAGTGCAATATCTAGCCTGTTTGAAGGGACCCTGATCTCATCATTTCCCTTGATGAGTAGCTAAGCAGGATACTTACAGTATGGTTGTCCCACTGAAATGTACCAAACATCTTTATTTACATTATTGTTTTTTACATGTAAATGTATCAAAATGACCTGTTGGGTCCTGTTGATGATAAGTCAGGATGTAATTTTGTCCACGAAGAATGCAATTTGGCATTCCATGTTCCTGTTTGAATACAGATCTACACCTGTATAGAATTGATCATAGAGTCCCTTTTATTTTTGCCACAAGTTGCAGATGGTGTGCATCCATGGCCAAATTGAAATTGCAATTATTGCTAGTTAAGCTTGCAAGGATGGAAGATATCATGACTGTAAGAGAATGCATTGTTTGATCTTGGATTGTCCAGCACCTCCCATAAGAATGAGATTTTTGAGTATAAATCTACTAGTCATCCAAAACTTAATCTAAATCCTCTTCAAAAACACTTTGAAAACACAAAGAAAGCATCCCTCAGTGCATGCTTCTAGGCTTCTCACTATCTACAACAGAATAGATAGTGAGTAGCATAGCCAATCAGGGAACAGCATTTGTGATAGAATGCTACTAGATTTATACTAAAAAATGTATTACATATTATCAAGTAAAGAAGAACTCAGAACCAAAAAAAAACATACAGCAGCTAGAAAATGTGTGCAGTGTGAGTGACCAAAGTAGTTAAGGCTTTACGGTTGGCAACTGCCATGTCAAATTAACCAGCGTAGGCTAGCTTATAACTAAAAACCATAGGCATTGGGGTGAGAGCGATGGGGCGAGAGGAGAAAGTTTGCAATTTTTCAGGCAAAAGCATCAAAGCAAACAAAGACCAAGATTTGTTTTTGTTGTGGCTCTGAAGAGGAGCTGTTTTGAAGTTTTCTTGAAATTTTCATACAAGGAAGAATGAACTGTTTCTTTAATTTGTAAGTTTCTGATTTTACTAGGCTGGAAATGGAGGTCACAGAGTTTGTGAGGTTTCAAAATGACTATCTTGGAATGATAACAGTTTCATTAGATGTGAGGGTTGATCTGAGCCTTTCTGTTTTTGCTGCAATTTGAGTGCGTTTGAAAATGCCATTTTGATTTTCATGTCATTCTGATTCAACAGATCCTGTGTATATTTTGAAGATCAAGAATTATGCTGCAACTGATTAATAATGGTTGCATATTCAGGTGAAAGATGGTCTGCTTGTGAGCTGAAGCGAGCAGTCCACTATTAATATTATTATCTATCAAGTGGTCACCCTACTAATTTTATTATTATTATTATTGTTACTATTATTATTATTATTATTATTATTATTATTGTTGTTGTTGTTGTTGTTGTTGTTATTATTGTTATTATTATTATTATTAACTTCATCTAACAGAAGGCTACAGGATAATTTGTATTCTAATGTAACAACTTAAGAGTCAAGAAACTTTGTCGCTTAAGAATATTCGAAATTTGATACTACTTCTAATTTGTAGTGTACAATTTTCACAAGTCTGACTTGCTTGACAATTGAGTTTTGTACTAGAACGTTTAACAAACACTCGTCTAGATGATGCTCTGATTAAAAGTTATGGAACCCCAGATATATTGATCAATTTAAATATTCAACATCTGAAACTACTTGAGAAAGTAAAATTCCTCAGACCCCACAGGTATATCTTGAACGAGTGAAATAACCGGCTAATGTGGTGAAATTTAGGTAACCCGTTGCTCTCGGCTAAGCTTAAAAAGGAAGTAACTCGCTTCGACCAGAAGACGATTCGCCGACGCAAGGGTGATTTTGGCAGACGAGGGTCCCATCATCCGAACTAACAAGACTGAAGAGACGCGTTTTTTTCGCTCTTTTAAGTCTACTAACTGAAAAAGATACTTTAGAGGCAATATGAATTACAACGATAGAATCCTGGCTCCTTGATTCATTCCTTACGGCAATGAAGGACTCGGAATGCGCTAAGTTTACTTAATGCTTTTACATGGACTATCAA
>JAHPZR010054765.1:0-22765 GCA_019787425.1 Platygyra sinensis | reverse complement strand
GCTCTGCAAACCTTGAGTAGTCACAATAAATGTAGTCATAGAGGAATGACGCCTTGTTAAAATTCCATTAACCATGAAAGCTGTGATCTTGCAAGACCAGAAGTTCCTCATTTTTCTCAGGTCAAATGGGTGAGTGCACAAATGGGCACAAATATCACCTCAGTTGTGAGGAGAGATGCTTGCCTGCTCACATGCTCGCGTCCTCCTAACCCACAATTAGGACGGTGTTCTTTTTTGGTGGGGGGTAGGGTAAAAATAAACCCGAGCACCTTCAGGATTGCAGGTAAAGCTAACCCTCAGAAAACTTACATGTAAGAAATTAAATATTGCAATACCTGGTCAAAGGTAAAGGTATATTGCCTGATTTCATACCACGAGGGCCTGGGTATGAGTCCGTGTATTGTGGGATTAACAACACAAGACCCATATATTCAGAAAAAGCACGCCAAGCTTTACAGAATCCTCAAGTTTCGTGTTAATTGGGCCAATATTGAACAAGATACAGCCATTTAAAAACTTCAAAATTTGCAAAGAAATGTATGGATTTCTGGACAACTGTCTGGCAATCCATACTTTTGAAGTTTTTAAATGGCTGTATCTTGTTCAATATTGGGTCAATTAACATGAAACTTGAGGATTCTGTAAAGCTCGGTGTACTTTTTCTGAATATATGGGTCTTATGTTGTTAATCCCATAATACACGGACTCATTCCCAGGCCCCCACCGTATGAAATCAGGCAATTATTGCAATTCAATTTCTTGGGAATCTGATATGTCAATAGAACTTTTATTGTCTGCAAAATAGTATAAAAACCTTTTTGTTTTGTATTATCTATTTAATACAGCATAATGAATCACTAAATAAACTTAATCAAGTTCAAAAAACTGTCACATTCTGCTGCAAGTCATTTTCCCTGTTGTACATTTTGTAGTGGAAGATAAAGAACCCAACCTGGGAGTGATCGATTGGGTAATACTCCCCACCCCCTTTGCATCCTTCATCCCCCCCCCTCCCCCCATTTAAGCACAAAAGGCATTCTTTGCAATTTATAACTGACTTCCATAAGAATGATCTCTCACATGTATATACATGCAACTCTCTTTCTCATGCCTATGCCTATGGTAGCTGATCCAAAATCTCATCGGCTTACAGCCTTAACAGACAAATGTTCCAAAATATGGAAACTTTTATCTGTGTAAATGACAAGTGGTAGACTTGCTCAAGTTCTCCATTTTCAAGGAAAAAAAGTTCTAGTGACAGTATTATGTTTGGATGTGAAGAGCATCCTCCGATAAGCTGGGGTCTTCTTTCAAAATCCTTGTACAGTCGAACCTCTCTAATACGGACACCGAAGGGACAGAGGGAAGTGTCTGTATTAGAGAGGTGTCCGTATTAGAGAGGTCATGGCGATTACGTCACTTTTAAGACTGCACTGACAGTTTAAGGTGTTCAGTAACTAAATTCAGGCTCAAAGTTAGTGTTGCGTGAAAAAATTCCCTGACCAGTTTTTAAAAGTCTCTTCTGTCCCATTGCAGTAATGCTTTACTGAGTAAAGTCCAAGAAAACCTATATCAAGCTATTGTGCTTTTACAGTTTTTATGCCCAATCGCTGTAGTTTTACAGTTTTTATACCAATTTTTATACCAAGTATTTGCTTGGAGCGTTGATTGGTTCAATGGATTCTCCACATTCTTTGTGATTGGCTAGCTGATTACTTTAGATTTGGTTTATTTACATTATTATTAAAGGGACATTGTCACACTATTTGGCTACTTTATAAATGGCCAGAAGGTGTCTTTGCATCAACTGAATTCCAAAACTAATGATCTAGTTTTGTTATTAAAGACTATTTGAAGGTACTGAAACTGTTTCCTGGCGCCTGTCGCTACAGATGGCATGGATGGAAATAGATTGAAATGTGAAAAAATTGGCCAATTTTTTCAAGTTTTGATGCTACGTGTTCCAAAAATCCTCAAGAATTTTTTTATGAAAAGCCCTCTCTGATAAAATTCATATGATATCTTTGTCGTAAATTTACAGGAGCATTTTCTTTATCATTAAAGCCTTAAAGTATTGATTTTAGCACAGAATTGACCTAAACCAGCAAAATCCCCATGACACTACTCCTTTAAAATCTGCTCGGATCAATATCAGTATCTGGGCAACTGCGTACCTACCCCTCCCCTAACCCAACAGTAACACTAACTTATTAACTTATTATTACATGTTGGGTCAGGGGAGGGGTAGATGCGCAGTTGCCCAGATACTGATATTGATCCATCTGCTCTACTACTTCTTAGACCACCACACCAAGAAAGCGTCTGCTTTAACAACTCCTTCATTGAGAAAATTTTTATGTTTCCATCTCATGAAATAACAAAAACACAAGAAAAATCAATAATGCCAGCATTTGATTATTTATGATGCAGCGAGTCCAGGTGAATCTTGTTTGCTAGCATTTGTGTCTGTTGTAGATACTTGAGCTTCATTAGATGCTGTGTTTGATCCATGACGAAGATTTTGCATTGCCTGCAAGACAGGAAACAGCCGAGGCATATAAATAATAAATACTATTAATAATTTAAACCAGCAGTTCATTTCTATTGGTTACCATAGTGACAATCAAGTTCAGATAAGATGGTACAATAATTATCACAGGTAACTATCCAGAATCAGATAGACTGTGATCTACAAAAGCAACAGTAATGCCGCTAAACAGAAGACTTCAAGAGCAGTGAAATGTTGATATGTAGCATTTTCACATTGGATAGCAAGTGTAGGAATTTATGTCCAAAAGAAGGGAAACATGGTTTGAGGAAACCATTTTCTTTCAGTCAAAGTCAATGATTAAAAGAAAATTAAAGCAGCAAATCGTAAATAAGAAAATTAAACCAGCAAATCGTAAGATGTTCAAAGTTACCAG
This sequence comes from Platygyra sinensis, assembly GCA_019787425.1. Classification (NCBI taxonomy): domain Eukaryota; kingdom Metazoa; phylum Cnidaria; class Anthozoa; order Scleractinia; family Merulinidae; genus Platygyra; species Platygyra sinensis. The sequence goes on along the minus strand of JAHPZR010054765.1, from coordinate 19,841 downwards.
ACCCAAAATGTATTCTATGACAACTCAACAGTAACACACGGATGAGATCTCTGAAGTCTTATGTCTCCACGTCAAACTCAAGGAAGGGCCCATGAGAGTTTTACATGTACGGAGCGTATGCACAAGACGTCATGACAGCCATATTGGTGTTTCAAAACAATGAAATGGAGGCCTTGTTGGCATACCAAACCAAACCTGTGGTAGTTTCAGATCTCTTCTGCTATGTTAACTTTTTTAAGCCAAGCATAAAAGCGATTTAAGCTACTGCAAACAGTTTAATATACAGGGTTCGTACACTTATGACCTGTCAAAATTCCATGACTTTCCATGACTTTTTCCATGACTTTTTGAAATATTCCATGACCTAAGTTAAGCTATTTCCCTCCGGCAGTAGTGTCAAAACAATCATTTATTCAGCTGAAATTACATTTGATTTTTGGACTTGCCAGTTAATTTTTCAACTTTGGATCTTAATGCCTTTCATTCATAGAAAACATACTGATTTTCCAGACTTTCCATGACCTACACCTAAATTTCAGGACTTTCCAGGCCTGGAAAATGAAATTGTAAAATTCCATGACTTTCCAGGTTTTCCATGACCTGTACGAACCCTGATATACAAGTACTATGATCAATCACTTACTTGGTAATAACCTGTATGATAGCCACTCAAATACCAAGCCATTAACATGCTTGCTAATGCATCACTATCATGAGAAACGTCATTGCTGTTAACTGGAGCTGGAGGCGGTGGCATAGGGGCAAATGGAAATTGCTGACCAAAAGAAAAGAAACAAAAAAACATATTAACCCTAACACTGTGATTTAAAATTCTTGGAGCTGAGAATACCAAATTCAACAAGAGAAGTAATTTTCATGGAGGACATAGTAGCCTAAATGTAATAGCCAGTGCAGTGAATTCTCTTTACCAGGTATTAACTGACACAAAAAGTTGAAATACAATGTATATGTTTAGACTGCTACAAACATACTGTATAGTAAAAACACTACAGTCAGATGTTACAGGGTTAACCCCTTCCCTATTTGTAGTGGTTGATTATTCATTGTGTTACATTTTTCAAAAAAGACGACTGGTTGTGACAATGGCAAATACACTACATGTATTCCCCTTATGAAACATGCAGGGAATCATAGTAGCTGTATGCGATATTATTATTCAACAAATTGTAACACTATCCAAATATGGTCATGATGCTCTCGATATCTGTCATCTGTAGGTGACGGATATCCGGCGATATACGTAGCTTCGTACGTGGGAAGAAAAAGTGAAGTGAAAAAATGTTGACAGAAAGGTTTAAAAATGTTACGAGCTTGGAAATCAATTTTGTTATCAATTTGTTGAATAATAAAACAATTATCCTGCTCAATCTTGCGGAATATCGTCTGATTTTAGCCGACTCGGCCTACGGCCTCGTCGGCTAAGTATCAGACGATATTCCGCGCGATTTCGCAGGATAATTGTTAAATATGCACTTGAAGATGTCATGGGTGCATTATGCCACTACTAACAATGATTAGGGTTAGACACATTATGCTCATAAATTTGACCAATTTTGTGCTTTTTAGCATCACCCCCAAACATCACATCATAAGCCGAAATTCTGCTCATGTCAGACCATCATTATGCTCATGTGATGCTGGCTGAAATTTTGCCCATGAATCCACGGTACCACCCTAATGAGTCGACATGCTGTGATTGTCGTCAGGTAATTGATGGGCCTGGTAATTCTGGCATACTGCTGTAACCAGGCCTTTAAACCTGAATAATCAGGCAAGAGGCAAATTCGATATTTTTTTCTTACAATTTCACTGAAAATAGGAAAAATACGCCTTAAGCTAAAATTATCCTATAAACTTGGCCATTATGCCAGCATTGTGCTTGATGCTCTGACTATGCAATCCTGCCTAAAATATGCCGGCATAATGTGTCTAACCGTACATGCAACCAATGTTTCTCTACACCCAAGTCTCATAGTGGGAATGGCCATTTTCTCTATGAAACATGCCTGCTGGAAATCATGGCAGTTGTATTCATCATCTTAGACTGGATATACATGTATGTTTCATGAATATACAGCTACCATCATTCCCTACTGGTGCACCTCATAGAGGAAATTAGCCCTTCACTATTTAATTCCTAGAGGTCTGCTGAAATAGTTTTACTTTAAGGCCATTGCATGCGGGCACCGAACGTTGGTTTCAGCCACAGATTCCAAAAATGTGATCATGCCATGACAAACATCTCTTTGCCACAGATTACAGCACATCTGCCGCGATTTCTTCAAAAGAAAGAAGTTTGAGGTAAATCTTATGCATGTGATGAATTTTGAATCTGTGGAACTCTTCTTTGTAATATATATTTTCAATTATATCTTGCTGGAAAGCGCCAAACTCAACAAAATTGTAAACAGACTGTGAAGCACTTTCCCCAATGGCTGGAAAAATCACGTCAGATCCCTGGGTTAAACCAGTGGTGTGTGCAAAGGCCTGAGAAAAACAGCCATTTCAACACATGTCTGAGATCAATAGTATATTACCTCTCTCAAAAGAAAAAATGGGTGGCAGTGATTTCTGAGCCCATGAGGTGAAGCCGAATGGGCTATTGACCCGTGGCCCTTGAGGGCAAAGGGTCTAATTGTTTTAGTATTACTCAACTAGTCAGACAGAAAAGGCAATAATAATGTTGGCAAATGCAAGTTGAAGAAAAATTTATTTGGGGAAAAAAAACAAAAGAAAAACCTGCGAATTTCACTACTCGATTACTATTACTAATAGCTCCCTAGTAACATAGCCAATCAAAATGCAGGATTTGCATTAGTCCACTAGTAAGGTGATACTAATTAACAATTAGATTATGAGCTCGAGATTTCTATGAGGTGATAGTTGATGAGGCCGAAGGCCGAATCAACTATCACCTCATAGAAATCGAGAGCGAATAATCTAATTGTTTTAGTAGAATTCTTACTAAAGTTTAATTCAAAGAACGATTTCCAATTATTTCTCGACATATTATTACACTTTGAACCTTAAAAAGATCGTCCGGATTGAGTTGACAATTGAAATTGAAGTCGTGCACGCACGCACATCATTTTTTCAATAATTTCAACTTTTTTAAGTCAAGAAACCGTAAATGTCCTTCGTTTAGTCTTGCCAGGATTTTAAGTAACCATTTTCATCAAAATTTTCTCCAAAGCTTTGGCAAAACGAAAAGACGTCGCCATTTCGTAGGCGAGTTCCAGCCACTGCACACTAATGGCTGATAGTGTGCAATGGCTCAGCCAATCAGATTACAGTATTTGCATTAGAGTACAAGTAGAATTCTACTAATAGCAAATATTCAGCAGTTACAAGTAGTATCTTCTTTCTCTAATCCCAATAGGGTCTTATGACTAACAAATTCCATGTTTTTCAAGGATTGCATCTCTTGTACATAATTACATGTCAATAGAGTATGCAGCTATTAATACCAGTTTACTTACAGTGCTTGCAGTGGATGGGGTTTGAAATCCTGATGGGTTTGGTATTGGCCAGTGTTGTGGAAGAATTGTTGGCGGGCAACGGGTGGGAGGAGGTGGGGGAGGAAAGAAATTCATCTGAAAAGTAATACGGTAACTACTTATTATATGGTTCTGTCTCACAAGGACTGGGAATAACCAATTCATGAATGTGATTGGCTGAAATCAACATTAAAAGCACTCTAGATTTTCCCATACTGGCTGGCATCTCGTCAGACCAGTAATGATCTGCAGTGAAAAAGTTACAACCTAAAATGTAAAATCATTGACTATTTTCATGTTACAATATTTATCTATGGAAGTGACACAAAGTGTAATGAGAGAAAAAGCAGTAAAGAGGATGACCAAACTTTGGCAGAATTAAATTCAGCTCATCGCCTCGCAAGCGAATGTCAGTTAGTATAAACAGTAAGTTAGTACAAACCAGTTAAACTATAAACAAAATTAAATTGTCCTTGTTTGTGCGATATAATAAGCATCTTTGAAACCAAACTTAGTCAGTGACTCTGTGTGGGAGAACCTTGGTCGTGAGTACAGACCTTACTGCGTTTGGTCTGTAATCACAACCTTGGTCACGACTGTCCCAAACAGACTTCCTCCTCGGTTAATAAAAGCTATGCCCTCCAAAGCTCAAGACTGAAATAAAACTACATTACTTACAGAAGACTGGTAGCTAGGCGGAAATGGATAGCTAGGAAACTGATATCCTGAAGCAAGATGTCTTTGATCAGAGTTGTAAGGATGGTGATGATGATGAGGGTGATGTCGATGTTGACGTGAGGGCCGAGAAGGCTTAAGTGCTGACACATCAACATCTTGTCTGAAAAATTGAAAAATGAGACATTTTAAAAAGTTAAAGGTTAATTTTAGTCAGTATTGTTCAGTGACTCTACTTTCAATAATACTGTTCATTGCTTTTAGCCTAGCCCTTTCAAGCATTATTACATTCATAAAGATCAAATAAGTAGATAATACTAATTGGTATATACTAGTCTAGAAAAAATGGCGACCCAGTTTGCATCCCTGAAGATGAAAAAATCATCCACATTAATTTTTGTGGTGTACAGGTATATTATCTCACTGCTTTAGTGTATACTAAAATATCTATTCACCTCAGTGTCGGGGGCTAGCGGTGTATATTTACCTCCACTTTGGTGAATAGTTGTTAAATAACACACTATTGTGTGTACCAAATAGAAAAGATACACCAATTAATTTGATTACCCAATCTAACAGCCCATTCAGGGCAGATCCAGGATTTTTGTTAGGAGGGGTGCACCTCTAAGGAATGACGTCACTATCCAGGATTTTTCTTAGGAGGGGGTGCACCTCTAAGCAATGACATCACTGACCGGTGAGGTAAACAAATTTTAAAAGCAAATACGAAGAAGAAGGCTTCATCTCAGGGGAAGTGCACACCCCCTGCACCCTCCCCCTAGATCCGCCCCTGCCATTGTAAATTGAGGGACAGTGACTTTAATTTTTGAGTGAACCCTCAATCAAAAATAGGCCTAAACCAAAGAATAAAATATCGTTAAGATAATAAAATTTTTTGTTTTGTTAATTTCCTTCTTCAATTGAGTATCATAAAACCAACACTCACTCATGAATTAAGCCAATCATAAACAAGACAATCCAGTGTACCAGTCAAAACTGGAAATATGCTTAGCTCGGAAAACAGGTGCAAGTGAGTCACAACTGCAGTTGGTCGGTCTTACTTGGATGAAAACGTGGCATGGTCAAGTTTTTGAGCCAATAGTACAGGGTAGTCATAGAAAAACCTACTACTTTTCCACACTTGACAAGAGAAAGGTGAACACTCTCACCTTACTTTTATAAATGTATTTATTACAATCTAACCTTTGCCTGGATCTAAGGAAAGTGACCTTACACGTGTATGCCGTTGGAAATGAGTTGATGACTGCCTCATGGAGGTGCTGACTTGGCTGTTCAGGGGCAAGGCACAAGTCGCTGACCTGCCATCTGACTGGTGACTGAGTTCCTGAAGTCCAGTCCATGTCATTATCTCCACTCTAAGCAAAATTTTGAAAAGTATCTATTAAGAGATTTTGCTGAAAGAACTTCAAATTTGTCTCATAATACATGTGGTAAATTGACCCTTGCCACAGACTATAATCCTGATGTAGGGTTCAAGAAAGATATCAAGTTGTGGCTTTGAATTACACATGAAACAAATTTTCTAGGCCTAAAGAGTTGGATGTACCTCATCGCACTTAAAAGTTCCAAAAAAAAAAGGTTCAATTTTTCATGAACTTTTACCCTTAGCTTAATCTGAATATAAACAAGCACCAGCATTGCAGATTGTTAGATGTGTCTGGTTGCTGATTTGGGAGTTATTGAGGGTCTATGCCATTAATCCATGTAGCTTCCCACAAAGACGTTCTCAGGCTTGTCACATGTTCCTCCCCACGAAAGTCTGCTCAATGGACAGGTCACATCCGTCCGCTGGTGGTTAGACAATCATAGCTTCTCTTCCTATCTGTAGAAAGCTGGACTTTGACGTGGTGCCAGAACAGACAAAGGAGCGAATTTAGCAAATCAAATGTGTTTTAGCATGGTCTGTACTCTTATCGACAACGATACATGTCATCACAGTGGTCAAAATGTTGTGGACTCACAATTTTAAGCTTTAAGCTTTAGTATGTTCCTTCTTGTCACGATATCACGGATATCAAAACTTTGTCCACCTTTGTCAGGTTTTTCATCATAGCTGACCGCCGTCACTTCGAGAAAGCCATATACTTGTACAGAGATGTCAATTTCTTCCACAGTTTGATCGAGCTTAGACCAGATTGATCATCCATGTTGAGCATCTCAATGTGTCCTCTTGGTTTTTGTGCGCTCTCCCGTGACGACATACTGTGTATCAATTTCCTTAAATTAACACACAGTTGACATTTTGAAAAAAACTGCCTGCCCCACCCATACACTATGGTGTCTTTGATCTTTTTGGTTCACTGACAAATTTTTCCAATTTTTGCTTGAGGGGGTCGCATTAAAAGCTCCAATTTTGACCCAATGTTTTTTTTTTTTGACCCAAACAAACAATTTTGCTCTAGTGCGACCCCCACCCCTTAATATGTATCTCCATTTTCCAGACTTCGTTTTTTTAAATGAACAATGACAGACCCAACAATTAAAAGGAAGCCTATTTACACATTCTATTTGCTTTTAGCAGACTCTATCAAGCCCATGCTGGGCACTTGTCGAAAGGAAGTTAATTATCATTGGTTCTCATGTGACATGTTAGTGGGAATTCGGTAAAATGGCTGGGATTGATTGTAGGCGTTTCCTTCACTGGCCTCACCCCCTTCTCTGCTACTTATTTTTTGCACTCCCTCCCATGCAAATTCGTTTCCTTCATACACACTTTTGAAAACACCTGCTATGCAGGCTATTCAAAACAAACGCTAATCGCCAGTGAATGGAAGTGACCGGTCTGTTAAGCAGCCGTTTCTGGGGAGGAAGGTGCGACAAGCCTAAGAACATCTGCGTGGGAGGCTATTCCATTAGTGGAAGATCTCAAAACAACATAAGATGCTTTCCAGTCGATGAAAAATTCTGGTTTGAAATTTTCACTAATGAATGAAACTGCATTTTCGTGAATTTCTAGTAAAAAGAGGACAACCTCGAGAGGTATGTATAAATTTATTACCAAGTGAATTTTCATGCAATTTTATTTTCCTCTTGGAATTTGAATAGATGACTTTTCATGAATTCAACAATTTCGTGATTTTCATGGAAAGCACCGAATAGCAACCTTATGACAAAGTGATTTAAAAGTTGTTGGTAGCTCTTGTTGCAATTATTTATTGCTGTTAATTGATAAAATTACCTGTTGTCCAGGAGATGTTGCCCAACCTGACTGGTTTCCATTGTGTCTGGGAGACTTGCCATCTTTTTTAGATAAAGGTGGTAAAAGATCATCTAAGGTTTGTTCTTCCTTGTTACCATAGCCACAGAACCTCACTACACAAGTATTGGAACTCGCATCCAGTGAAACAATGACAGCATCATAAATTAGCTCATCTTCAGAGTACACAGCTCGGCAATTATCACCAACATGCCACTAAAAGATCAATAAAAACCTTAAGTTATTAATTTCATCAATTTTGTTGCTTTTGGTCACAATGTTTTCCAATAGACCTTTCCCACATTCCAGCAAACCAACGATGCCGAGTTGAAGTCAGGGTGGACAAAAATATGTATCACAAATCAGGGCATCTGAAGGATGCGGTGGTGCGGATCCGCATAATTTACCTACTTCCGCATCCTCCGCATCCTCCGGGCATTTTTCCACATAAAACTAGAAAATTGTTACATATAAGCAAGAAAAGCAGCTGCATACTGTCCTCAGAAGCAAAAGTAGTGAAGACATTGATCATTTTGAAGAAGTTATTCACCCAAAACAGCGACCAAAACATGCCTGTTCATTCGTAAACAATTTTAAACCTCCAGGCATTCCATGCATCTTCTGGTGATGGGCCTGGGTTCCAGTTTTCCTCGTCCGATTTAATGTCTGGTTACTAAGCTTCAGACAGAAAAACTGCATTGAACGAAGAAATAGCTGTCCACGAATGGCAGCAAAAGGTCAAACATGTCATGAAGGAGTTAAATTCTCGGTAAGACATTAACGAGTATTTTATACATTTGAAAAAGCCAAGGGAACAACTTTATTAATTTAGAAATTTCCGCATAATCTGGCATCTTTTCTGCATAATCGTCGCTTTCTTCCACATAATATTGCCGAAAATATCCGCATAATTTTTCATTTTTTTCCGCACCCTATCAGATGGCCTGAGTCAAATGTATGAAAATGTCCATCCCAACCTCACTCTGGTGCTATCATCATTTTTATTTTTTAATTTCTTAATAAAACCTACATTTTACAGTTGGACAGGCCCACGGATAGCTACATGTATGTATGCTAGTCTAAGCGGGCCAGTCGATCAATAGTACAGTTACAAACTTTTAAGTTAACACTGAGTTCTGCAATTCACACTACTTATCACTGCCGGCTACTATTGCTCGAACACACTGACAGGTGGAATGCCAGAAAAGTCTATTCCTAAAACTAGTCTGGGCTATTTTGAATTCATTCCTTTTATTTTCTAGTCTTATGTTTACCTTCACAGTAGGCACATGCACTGGCTCATTGAATTGGAGCCTGAGATTAATAGCCCGGGTTCAAGCCCAAGGATTCTTATTTCTGGCAATATTGTGTTCTTGGACAAGATCCTTCACTCTTACAGTGTCTCTGTCAATCCAAATATACTGTAGGTATAAGTGGATTAACTGCTAGGGTAACCCTGCAATGGAATGACATCCCATCCAGGAATTGTAGATAAGGCCATTAGGCTAAACGGCAGACAATCTTTTTACTATTTTTACTCCTGTTTGTTAAATAAGCTGAGACAAGATCTAGATTTCATGTTCTCCAAAACTTTCACAAATATTGTCGAAATGTAGGGAAGAAGCTTTCTATTCGTCAATAAAATACCCTTGCCTCTTGTCCCTGTTCTGTTGCTTTCTTTTTATCTTTCTTCTTCGTCAATTGTTGTTTCCTGACAAAAGAAGGCGACTAATTCTTAAAAATCACAGCATTACCATGACAACAATTTATCAATCATGTATTTGGCATTCACCCAAATCAACCCTTGACATTAAAGGGGTTCAGTCACGTTTGAAAAGCTTAGCTAAACTTTTCAAATTCGTTGTTTGCAATCCGTGTCAATCTTCTCCATCCTTAACCATCCTTGTTCCTTTATGGTTTATTATTATCGCTTTGATGTTTTTCTATCTTTACAAAGTGTTATTTTTAGGTTTCCTTCAATTTAACGGTTATTTTTTCGATGTTCAAAATAACTCAAGATGCCGTGACTGAGCCCCTTTAATAACTAGTACAGTACATGTACATAACATATATTAACCTGCTCATTTTGAGATGTTCAATTTTGGTTTAATAATTTAATTTAGAATAACTTGACATAGTCACACGAGTATGCGATTAACAAGATCATGTTCATGACTCATCAGTTAAGTTATATTGAAGGAAAGGGAAACAAAAAAACTAGACCCCGGGGAAGACCTCCAAATGGAGGACAACTTGGCGTCTCACTTAAAGGTGTAATGAGATGAGAGACCACTATTTTTAGCCAGCAAGGTATTTGTCATGTCCAGTTTTAAAGTGATATTTTTCGAGGTTCAAATAAAACTCATTCAAGCCACACCCAGATGGGTCTCCTTTCTCCTTAAGACGTTTAATTCAAATTTTTCAACAAGCTTCCCCGGATTCCCTCCGAGAACATCTACAGTCCAACAACATTGAATGCCCACAATACACGAGCATAGAATGCCAACAAAGCTCAATGTATCCATACCTGTTTTTGCCGCCAGTCTTGGTCTTTGTGCTGCTATTTCTCCCTCCATTCTAGTTTATAAACAAAGTAAAAAGACAAGTAAGATCTCAAGCAATATAATGATTCTTATTACTGCACAGAAAGGTTAATAATTCCAAGTCTGCACACAAACTGTAATATTTAACAAATTGGCGAACACTTTTTTATACCATAAATGTTTGTGATCATAACCTTTTAAAAGTCACTAACAATAATTATTACACATTGTCTATAGAATCCCAATAAAGCAAAGTATTTTAAAACTATGAGCTCAATTGGCCACTTTCGATATATCAAAATTAAGCGTGATAGTGAGGCCTAGAGAACACAAACAAAAGAAAAGAATAAACATGGTCATTTCATTTCTTTTATGTGTGTCCTCTAAGCCTCGCTGCCATGCTGAATTTTAATATATCGAAAGTCGGCTATGGTACAAAACTCTTCTTTGATGCAGCCACACAAATTCTTCTTTGATGCAGCCACACAAATTCTTCAATCTTTCTTTTTGGTTTGTATTAGATTTCATATAATCCTCTTATGCAGTTACATCATTCCCTGATTGGCTACGTTACTCATTATCCATTCTGTGATAGATAGTGAGTTGGGTAGCAAAAATGTGCCCTTGTTAACAAAATGACAGCCGCTTCTTGGCATTTTTGGAGTATAGATAAAGTTTTGAATGACTAGGAGATTAAAACTAATTAAAAACAATATTTACATTATGCACTTTAGATTTCTATGCAAGATAGTTAACTCAGTTGTACCCTTGACAACAAACACATGATAGAAATCTCAACTCATAATCTAATGGTTTAATAGAAACACTCATAAAACCTTGAGAGAACTTGAACAAGCTGTGGAAACGCTCACCTGCCCGCTTACATGTATATCCCCACAGCATTTCTTGTTCTCTCAAACTTCCCCTTGTGTTTCTATACCTTATTAGTATAAATCTACTAGCGTTCTATCACGAATGACATCCTCTGATTGGCTACACTACTCACGTTCTATTCTGTGATAGATAGTGAGTAACAAGCAGCCTGCCCTTGTTAACAAAATAACTGCACTTCTTGGCGTTTTTGAGGTGTCTCTAAAGAGGATTTAGATAAAATTTTGAACGACTAGTAGATTTATACTAAGACAATTAGATTATTCGCTCTCGACTTCTATGTGTGATAGTTGACTCAGGCTGCGCCCTCGTCAACTATCACGCGATAGAAATCTCGAGCTCATAATCTAATCATTTAATAGAAACATGGATCATGTTTTCTATTTCCTTTATAATTTACAGATTTATTAAAACTTGGTAACAAAACAGCTAAGAGTTCTATAAATACCTTTATAGCACTTATTGCTTGATCATATGCTTCTATCAAGGCAGTGTCATCCCAGATATCTGAAATGTCGTTATTCTAGATAATAATCAACAGTCTTGAGATTAAAAATTCAATTCTTCATACCAACTGACATGCACTTCTTTTAATGTTACACATAGCTCTTGGAATTTGGTAACATACAAATACCAGGTCATGTATAGCAATTCCACTTATTATCTCAGAGTATCCCCAGATACTGGTTCAATTTCCTGGTCTCCCAAACAAGTTGTTAACTAAAATCTTACAGGATCAGGAAAATGCTAAAAGTTTCTGTTTTCAGGCATCTTGGCCAATTTGGAAGGAAATTTGATTATTATTTTGTAGCAATTTATGAGTGCATTGGATTTTTGTCTAAAGGGGAAATGAGATTTGGACAAACTTTGAGTTACAAAAGGGGAATTATAATGCCTCCCCCCAATCCCTCTCCCCTGGTACAGATACAGGATTTTAATGAAAAGGGCTCAAGATGTGGATCCCTAAAGGCTGCCGCACACTAGCCAATTTTTTGTAGTAGAACTACAGATTTTTTTGTCAGAGTAATATCACGTTAAAATTTGTTGGGCCATCAGCTTGCTGAGCACTAACCGATTTTTTGTTGTGACCAGCCGTGTTGAGGCTTGGGACCAAGTCATCCAAAATCAAGATGGCACCTATCCCACTCACGTGACTCTCATGACATTTTGTAATTAGTTGAGACATGCCTAAGCCCCGACAAATTGTCTTGGTCCGCCACACACTAGAAGGCCGGCAAAAACATGTTGTCACTGTCAGATAAGTCAGCTAGTGTGTGGTGGCCTTAAAGGTGGTCCCTTGATGGTAAGTTCAGGGATTTCTCCCCTAGAAAACTTCAAAATTGAGGTCCTCGGAAATGGGGTTTCTGGCATTCTAATGTCTCATGTTTAAGTAAGTAAATTTAGTAAGTTTGATCAACCCCCTGGATCCATCCAGTTCCCTGTGAAAGAAACATGTAGTATGACAAAACACTTCATTTACCCAGAATGGTATGACCTTTTTTACAGTTCTAACGCCGTTTTCTTTGTAAGAATACGAATTGCATTCTTCCTCAGAAACCATAAAAGTCCATCGCTAGACTCAATACAAGAGCTGATAGCCTCAGAAGAAGAAGCAACCTAATTTATTTGGCTTGGCAAGTTTTCTCCTAAACCTAGGAATCTTTTCCTCAGCTGTCCAAGTGTTTATATAGACGTGTTACGTAAAAAACATTTTCCAAACTGAATAGGAATTGAACCATGGCACAAATTGGATTAGGTAAGTTGCATGACTACATTGAAACTCGAAAACGGTGTTGTTCTTATTCAAGCGCAGATGCAAGATTATCTGTAAGAGGTAAAAATCTGTTATAAAAGCTGTTATTTCTTACCTCGCCAACTCTGAAAACGACCTCTCCACTCGTGGCCGCCATGTTGAATGTGGTCCTGTACCAAGCTTCTCTCCGCTTTGGAGTTTGTGGAGAACTGGGGACTAACACCAGGAAATTTTCTCTCGCACGTGAGTAGTTTAACTCACATGACTGAATTACTGGCCGGGGACTATCGGAAGCGCGTTGCGAAAAATGACTTTAAAGGGCTCAGTCACGTTTGAAAAGCTTAGCACAACTTTTCAAATTCGTTGTTTGCAATCCGCGTCAATCTTCTCCATCCTTAACCATCCTTGTTCCTTTATGGTTTATTATCGTCTCTTTGATGTTTTTCTATCTTTACAAAGTGTTATTTTTAGGTTTCCTTCAATTTAACGGTTATTTTTTTCGATGTTCAAAATAACTAAAGATGCCGTGACTGAGCCCCTTTAAAAACATGCTCGGATATTTGTCATTGGACATTATCTTTTCCTCGAAGCTCTCAGTTTTAGGGCGTATTCTTTCCGCGGCACAGACTCTTAGTATATATAACCGGGCGGCGGCTACTTAGTCAGGAGGATATGAAGAGTTCTGGAGATCAAGGAGGGTGTCAGAATTCTTCATATGCTTTATTCTTCAATTGCTTTATTACTTGTTCAAATATTTTCAAATTCTTAAAAGAGAAAAATGAGCTCTTTGTTTTTCTTAACCTGCGATCAGGCGTCCCTTTGTTTCGCGGCGGGTTCCTTCCCGCCGGGTGCTTACATCATTCGACAGTCACTGTTAACCCCGGCTGTAAGCTTGCCGCTGTCCATAGGTTTATTTTGGCAGTTGAAACGCATTTTAGGGCCGTTGCCGTTGTAGCAGCGTTGTAGATAGGTGGCCATTGTATAGAGGTTGAAATTTGAGTAAATGTATGAACCATACGCCGAGCCAAAAAAAAATATCCATTGTAGCAAGGTGGCCGTTGGAGGAAGTTCGACTGTGCGTGATCAAATGCCCCAGCCAGAACAAAGACAGAATATCGAGGGAAAGAAGTGTAGATTTTCACAATGAGACAAATTGCAATATTCTTGATATTTACCTTCGAACACAGTACAAACGTTTTTAAAATATTTTGATCCGCAACGAATAAAAAGACAGTGTTGTCTCTCAATACCTTCTGAAACGCGTCACTTGTTCAAATCCGCCTACCCATCCCATATATCGTCAAATTTTCTACTCCAGTGTCATCAACTTCCAAATTCAAATTCCGCCCCTCGGGGGATGCCAATGTCTCTATTTGACTGACACATTACTCGATAGCCGGGGTGAAATGTGTTCTATTCCTCAGTTCCGGGAAAGATATTTGCAGGAAGCCAGCTGTGTGAATCAATCTTCCTCTCCCCCCTACCACCCACGATGATGATGATTATACCAAGCCGCACCCAGCTACCCAATTGGTAGGTCTTACCTGTTACCTGTTCCCTGTCTTCTTCTTTAAGTAGCACATAAGACCTACACTGTACACACTCTGTCTCAACGCTGCCCTGTCTCTGGCTGCATTTCGCTCCTCATTCCATGTTCTCCATCCACCAGCCTGTCTTTTGTTCTCGGCGGTTCGTCTCCATGTGACTTTCGGTCTTCCACGTTTTCTTCCAGCTCAAACGCGTCATGTTATTTTGATCTTTTTCTTTCTCTCAGACTGAAAACCATCGCCTCTCCAAAGTGTTGTGAATTTTCTAGAATTGTTTGTGGTTTTCTGTAATCGTGGATATTTCCTGCAGGAGTGGGTAAGTGATCCGATGCCTAAGCCTCAAGACCAAAGGAGGTCAGTTTTCTGTCAGGGTTTTCCTTCCCTTCGACATATTCGATGACTGCAGTGCTGTGCACGCTCACAAGCTTCGTCTACCCGAGATCACAAAGGGTCATTCTTTGTCTGGTTCCTACCCTTTGACCAATAGGCCATTTTACAGTTGTGTGCTTAGTTACCTGGCCTATGAATGCAAGCGAGGCTGCAGGTGACCTTGCCTTGATACAGACCTCTCCGCTTTTTCATTTAACCGCCAACCAGTTAGCCTAAGAACAACTTGATTTACACAATAAAAGCAGTTAGGACTGTATGAAAACCTCTAGCCTCGCTGCCATTCAGAGGGCAGGTCACTAAGCAGGCAAGTATAATGTCTCTACTTGCACAAAATCCCATAATACACCTCTTTTAACAGCCCCCTCCCACAGCCCCCCCCCCTCCGCAAAAAAAAAACAAAAAAAAAAAAATGATCTAGGCATTGTTTTAGATTACTCTTGGGACAAGTTCATGTCCCAGAGAAATTGCAAACATGAGTATGCAAAATTTTTGGGGGGTTAAAGAGGTGCATTATGGTATTATGGCAAGTAGTGAATTCGGCAAAGGTTAAACTACCAGGGACCCAGATTTCCCAGCCACTCATAGCTTCTGGAAGTCCATTGACAACCCGCACACGCCTCACTACCACGACAACGTGATGGACCCATGAGGAGGCATTGATGGGTGTAGTGAGATGTGGTAAATGCTAGGATATTTCCTCAGAGAGCCTTACAAGGACAAAGAGAAAATCAAACACGTTTTACCGCGGGACGGAACGAAATACAAAATTCGACTGCGACTAGAACAAGATTTTAAAATGCTGCGTAACGAGTCCAGTGAACATTTGGTGAATCAGTAGTCCCTTGAAAAGTCCTTTGAACAGTCCTTTGAGAGACGGAACTAACCATAGTTTAACAGAGGGGAAAATGGTTATGAAGCCCAGCAGACATCAAAAAAGCAAACGAAGTTTTATCAAGATTTTTATGGTTTGAAGGTCCCTCGACCGTGCACAATTAATAGGATTCGTTTTTTACCGTGTCATCACCTATGCATGAATTACGTAATCAAAACAATTTTTCTGTTGATTAGTCAGTTTCCTCGGGTCATTGGGAAGCAACTATTGTGTGTGTGGTGCAAAGTCAAGGCCAAAAAAAGAGAACAAAAACATACAACAACGGAACTTTGCTGAGTTCCATACCATTCCCCTCTATTAACTATGTTCGACCTACGTCCTGTATGAACCATGTGGTAAACAAATTGCTAAATGGCTGCTTACGTGACGAAATAAGAGCAGTATTGGGAAAGTCCCTCGCCGACTGTTTTTCGGGGGGGGGGGGGGGGGTGGTTCACTTTCGTGGCGAAGGGAATTTCCTTACCCATTCTGTTACTACAATTTGACGCATTTTGGCTGCCCCATGTATTTCACAAATTTGCAGCGGATTATTAAACTTTGCCATTTTTACATAATTTTACTAAATTACCTACGGAGGGTGTTTAGGTGGGGGGGGCTTAGGTCTGAAAAGTGACGGAAAAAATGTTGAATATTTGAGGCCGTTTGTACTAGACAGCATGTTGCTTACGTAACGAAATCATGATGGTAGGATTGGGAAAGTCCCCTCGCCACTTGTTCCATATGTTCATTTTCCTAAGGGAGATAGCTGCACTTGTGCAATGAAACTGTCACGAAATACCGATAATGGTTCCCTTTGGACCGCCGTGGAGTTCGCCTCAGGCGTACTGGTTAACAAGGTTCGCGAGACGGGAAAAGTCTTCAAAACAGAGATAATTATCGGACAATTTATTCTTATTTTAGATATTAACCACTCACAAGGACTGGGAATAACTAGCGGACCAAAAAACTACTTTAATTACTGACAATAAACCGACTGATGGTCACGGAAGCCATTTTGATTTTCTGTTCATGTGTTCGAAGGTTGGAACTTTTGGCCAATCACCTTCTTTTGGAATTAACGCAATCAGCACACGTGGAAAAAGCACCATTTCCTTGTTTGGGTATACCCCTGGTCAGTAATCCCAGACAAACATCGGGTAGGGGTTTGTAGTGGCCGCTCTCCCAAACCTGTGATTTTTTTCACCCTATTTATGAACCTGACCCCCCGGAGGAATTTTATAACCTTTTTAAGGCCGAACTTAAATCAATACCCTGTTTTAGACCTTCCCTGTAATTTAGTTCCTTAACTCAGACCGGATGTTAAAGGGCATTGTGAAGGGCTTTTTGTTGATGGTCTTATCGAAAAATGCTGAGGTAGATCCGATTAAAAAGCATAGGCGAATGCAAAAGCTAGGGTGTAAAAAAGGCCTAAATTCGATACCCTATTTGTGGACCAAACTGGCAAAAAAGACACCCCTTTTGGGGCCGCCTAAACCTATATAGCTCATATCAGGGAGTACCCCATCCCTACCCCCTCGGGCTGTGGTCTATACAAACAGATGATTTTAAAACGTGCAGAAACTTTAGCACTGGTTGGAGAAGTCCCTTACCGACTGATTGGTGGTTTCACCTTCCGAAGTGAGATTTTACATTTTGTAGTTACGGTCTCTATTGTCTGAAATAGGTGTCTTGCACACATGTTTAGAAACAGTTATGAATTAGCAGCACGTAGAAAATTGTTTCATCAAATAATTATTGGATGCCGAATTTTTGAGATATCCAGAATAGTCAAGGTCGAGGTGGGGGTTATCGAAACACAATGATGCAAAAGGACCCCAAACAAAACTGCTGCCGGTTTACGTAGATCTGTAAAAGATCTGATCACTCAAAAATAGAATAGACGGAAAACAATGATGTAAGGATATACTGCATTGAAGGCGTAACGGGAAAATATGATAGAGTCCAAACTGAAAGAATGGAAGGCTGTTTCGACCTGTAGGGGTTATTAGCCGAAGCTATTTTCGTTGCATGTGCAACGTACAAAGTGGGCGTCTTAACTTTTGGTTTGAAATTCGAGAATTCGTTTTGGCGAGAAAGACTTCGGGACTTCACGCGTCCAGTTCGTTCATCCGTAATGTAATTCGCCTCAAGCCGGTTAACGCTAACCCAGGATTAAAAGTTATAGAAGTATAAATATTTCTTGCACACGAATGTTTTCACTGGTTTGTTTTGTGTATTTTAAGATTATTCAAACTCAAAACAGAAGGTAGAACAATATGCAAAAAACTTCACTGCAAAGTTCCAAAACTCAAATTAAAATTTTCGAATCGCTTAATCGGGCTTTGAACAACCCGGCCCAGGCGCTCCGCTTTTAGGCTTGGCTAAATCTATATATTATCAAAATAGTTGTATTTAAGTGACAGTACGTAAATTTTAAGGCAGCAAGTCATAATTTCACATTTGCTGTGTAGAATTTTCGTTGACCAAATATAGCTTCATTCATAATGAAATTCACCCAAGTAGATTGCTTTATTGACGCTAATGCTTAATATTTTCGGGAGGGTTTCGCTTTTGTTATTTTCGCGCATGGTTAGAAGTTTCCAAAAATAAAAATTACCAAAATTATTCGACAGTGAGTAAATGTTATAGTTAGATATTACAGCTACTTATTGGAAATAGAAGGTTGTGACACTGTAACGGCTGCTCCAAATATGAAACTCCAAAACAGGCTTTGACGGTGGCGCCCACCAATGTGGAGGGCATTCCCTCCACACTGGCCAGGCGGCGGTGGGTTAACAACTTGGCCTCTGGTGCTCTACTTTTGTTATGGGAACGAATTCTCGCACTGTTGGTGCACAACACCATGTTGTGCTGATGATTACTACACATGATATATATTTTTCTGAACTCTGGAGGCTTTTTATTCTTCTCAGTTTTTGAACGGGACTCATGGGTTACCGCATCTGTAAACTAAGGTCCGGTTCATACGTCGCATTTCAAGGCTGCCGTGTCGAATGCAATTGATACAATAGATAATGAGATGATTAGCTTCGTTATCTTTTGTTTGAATTGCATTCGACACGGCAGAAATGCGACGTATGAACCAGGCCTAAACTTTAGTATAGAAATTTCACCAACAAACTGTGGACAATTTGACGATTTGGCTTTGAAGAAAAAGCAAATCAATACTTTTCGTTTTGTTCCAGGTGATTGTAAGACTGCAGTTGCAATTAAGGATTTACACCACGAATAATATTTACTTTGCTTTTCGCCCTTTCCCAATGTTTCCTCCAAACTAAACACAGCTCATAGTAATGAGACGCTAAAAATTTCAGTAATAGCGCTTGGAGACAAAATCTTTTTATGAGAAAACAATGGCCTTAGCTGATCAGATGTCTTTGACAGCCTGACGCCAAATTGTAATCTGATTCCTACAAAAACTGAAATCTGCTTCATAACGTTCCACACTCTGCTGAATCATTCAATCCTTATGAAACTTAGCAATGAAATGAACATGTTAGCATTTTCTGAGTATTTTGGTTAGATACACACTAAAGGGTTGTTTACGTTCAAGATGTAATTAATGCCTACGTTTTCCGTAAAAGGCAAAACCCACCTTGGTGAATATTTCAGTTTTCAATCTACTTGACGTTATTTTGAATAGGACGAAGGAAAAAATAATACCGGATGATATGCGAAACTATCCATCAGCACGTGCACGTACACAACGAAAGAAATTTCCCTCAAGCTAAGCTCGATAGTGAAATAAATGCTCGTTTTCTTTTAAACGAGAATGGTGACATAAATTTCTTTATCGTATAGTAATAGTGTACAAAACCGTTATATGGAATGCAAATTATGATCGCGAAAACAACGACTATGCGAACGCTGGTGGTGTGATTTTTTTCACAAAGTATATATGATATTGTTTCATATGCTCGACACTTTCTACCTCTCAAGTTTTTTCTAAAGTATCAGTTTAATAAACTATGCTTCCAGCTATCACAAAATGTAACGTGGACCGATGAGTAACGCGCCTGATTTGCACGAGTACAGGATTGGCCCATCACGCCTCTTAAGCGAGCATGGTGACTTATATCAATTTTATTGTTTGTTTCGAAACAGTGCTTGCTAGAGAACATTCAGGGAAAGTTTTACAAAACTCAACGGCAAGTTTTATTTCTGAGGAATCAAAAAAATGGAAAACTGTGTTCTGTCCGGAAATCTTTTGTGTTCGTTTACACAAGTTTTCCAAAAATAATTCTCGTGACTATTTCAAATTTCGCTTTTGACTTCTGTCTCGTCATACAACGTGAAATTTTTAACATTTCGTTTGTTTTCTTCGTCCCAGAGACAGAAATTTATTTACGACAAGTATTTATGATTAGAAAATATAGAAAACTGGCGTTATTTGGCCGTGAATATTTTCAACATCT
>JAHPZR010054764.1:10000-20468 GCA_019787425.1 Platygyra sinensis | reverse complement strand
TCATTTTACGTTTCTTCGATTTATTCAGTTTGATTATTATTATTATGTTATTATCATTATTATTTTTTGGATCAGAACTAAACGAGCAAGACATCGAAAAGCATCAAGGAGCGGGATGAAAAGAGACTGCATCCAGGTAGATCATTGAAACCTTCGACAATTAGCCCTGGGCTCATGTTATTGTAAACCACTTTCAAAATCCGCATAAATTTGGTAAACTAATGGCCTAGCATAGAGCAGAGACTGCAAAGCAGATTGTAGAACCATAGGCAATAGAACAAAACACCAGAATACATGACATATTTAGATTATAGTTAATTCAGTTTTATTATTCCCAAATGTTCAGACACTTGCACGAATTCCGGTTCTTCTGATCGGTTGATCTGTACCACGTGACAATAGTGTTGTGACGAAAACAAACCTCCTTCGACGTCATTATCGTGGTGTAATAGCCGTGGTGTAAATTCAATACTAGCACAGTCAATCTTCACCATGGCTTCGTGCTCTTAACTTTGACGATATATATTCATTTGCAGTTTATTTTCCCCCAATTTTGAATAATAAAAAATGTCAACGCAACTCATTTGCTGGTTGAATTAAATAGGGATTTACCTTGCTCTCGTTTCACTAAACAATGAACTCATCCAAAATTTCAAATACCGCACGCAGGCCACCGAGTGCGATTATGAAATTTCTCGTTCAATTGTTTAGATGAACTCGGCGGGCAGGTAAATCCCGTATACTAGACCCTTCTCCAAAATGGCGGAGCCCCGAAAACTACAAAGTAAGTGGAACAAATTAGCTAAAACTTAAATATAACGTAATTACTAGCACTAGAAAGAAACACCTTTACTGTTATGTACCACTTTTAACAGAGTTTTTAGCATTTCAAGTCAGTGTAATATTAGCTGAGAAAAATGTAGGTTAGATATTGAGATATTTACAGAGGTTTGTATGACTGGGGGTATTGCACTATACCCCCAGTCATACAAAGGTCTGTAAATTTTTCAATTTTTAACTTACATTTTCTCAGGCTGATATTACACCTGAAATGCTGAAACTTTGCAAGGTTACTAAAGTCAAGGTGTTCTTTCTATGCTGGTATACGTTTTTAATTTTGACTAATTTGAATTTTCGGCCGCCATTTTGGAGAAGGGTCTATTCACGAGCAATGAGTGCGTTAAACCTGTAATTTACCCCATGCGGGGCCGCGGGTTGCATCAAATATCTGCAGATTGAAGATGAAGGCATGGAAAGTTAATGATAAGAATATTCACAATATTTACTTTTATTTCCTAATTCTCGATGCATCCTCAACGTTTCCTTCAATTTATTTTGATATTTCTTTTGCCATAGCAACTAACCAGCAAGACATCGGAGCCACAAAGAAGCCGCATGGAAAGGACTGCAAACAAGGTAGATCACTGAAACCTTTCGACAACTAGCCCTGAGTTCACTTTATTTCCTCTAAACGGCTTTTTGATAGACTGCGAGTGTTTTAAAGTGTTCACTATCAAAAGGAACTTACCTGAGAAAACTTCCAATTGCAAGTGTTTCCACACTTTTACTTAGTGAGTTAGTGAACTTTTATTCTTAAAACACTTTGAAGTTCCCAAAATTTGGTAAACTATGCATGGTGTAAAAAGAAACACCGGAATACATAACATATTAGATATAGTTGTCCAGTTTTTCAGGGATTTGCCATGTGGCGTTAACTTCATTTAGAATCCAGCCCATACCCATTTAAGGTGAACTTACATTTACATGTTTTTAACTGGTCCATCTCTATTTATTATCACTGGTTTGTTGTCATTTTTATCGTTGTTGTTATTGTGGTCGTTGGGTTCGTATGACCGTTGAATTAAATTAACTACTCTGCTACATATGAAGGCCACTGAGTGACTGCTGTCAATATCGATGAATAGCTTCCCCACACAACTTTACACTTTAATCTCTAATGGTTTCTTTGCTTTAAACAGATTCCTCAGAGGACAGTGAAAGTCATGCAAGTGACACAATGACTGTAACGACCGCCGCACTCTCTGTTCTTTTGGTTCTTGCTGTTGGGTATATAGTTTACCTGAAGCGATCTGATATCAGGCGCTGTTGGAACCAGGAGAATGCTTCAGCACGAGAAAGTGTCTTGGGCGTTAATGTAGCTGATGTAGCGTAAAATGGACAAACAAACAATTGCAACAAACAAGCTATAACAAAAATAAAATTAAATAGTTTTAAAGCTACATAAAAGTTAAAAGGGACAAAAAAATGCTTTAAGCAAAAAAAAATACTCAAAACTAAACAAAACCCGATTATGTGGTCGCAAATTCTTAGTAACTCAAGGTAAATTTGTTAAATATATGTATAATAAAACAGCTATGAACGTTTAGTCTTGTAGGCAAAAGATAGAGGAGATAAGCAAGACATAACTATAATATATTTTCAATAAGAAATGATTTTATACAGTATGGGTTATTGACTAAGCGTGAAGTCAAGATGGCTGGATATTAGCAAAGTTTTTTTTTGCGTGTTTATGGGCCGAGACGGAGTTGACGTCCATAAACTCGTAAAAAAACGAACGAGGCTAATATCCAGCCATCTTGACCGAAAAAGCTTGAATAAGATGAGTCAGCAGCCGCGCGGATTTCGGTTGCATTTTGCCCCGACTCACAGGAGCTGGCCATATAATAATCAGTGTTATCTAAACAAATCTCTGTGACTGTGCCTTATTTATCAGTTTACTGTAACTAGTGTAATTATACCATTTATGTTATTTCATGCCGATAAGTTTACATGTCTACCTGAACATATGGAAATTGTAAATATTTAACTGAATTGCAGTTGTAATGAAAATTTGCAGTTGAAGTCGGTAAATGCATTTGAAGAATGCACAACCTTAATAACAGATCAATGCGAATGCAATTTTTAATTGCAGTGTACCTGAAGACTTAAATAAGCCTTTTAAATTAAAGTTCTACCTAAAAGGAACTGTAAATGTCAGGCCTGGTAAGATGTAGATTTATTTGACCAGTTGAAAGCAATAACAAACAATAACAAAGACAACGAAAACTTGGTGATGCTTTGTACCCTGAGGATTATATTTTTTGTGTGTAAATTGACCGAATGTAACAATCTGTAAAACATACCGCAGACGAGTATATACATATATATTTGTCACCGTGAATTATTTAATAAAGATTTCCTGTATATTTTGGTAACTGCTTTCGAATGTTTATTTTAGACAAACAATTAACGCCTCACTGGGGACCATTCTTATTCGCTTTCAATTACGGAAACTGGGAAAAGGCCCAAAAACGGTGCTCCGATCAAGTTACCCACAATTTTCAAGCATTCTTTGAACTTAAGTCCTATTTAGACCAGGGGATGAAGGAATTGGGGAAAGTACCCGAACTGACTATATAACAGTGTTTTTTTATTAGATACAAATGATCGAAGGTTGTCAAACTCTGCAAGTTTTCTGGAAATTTTTCTGTGATGCCATGTACAAGATGGCGAAACCCAAGATGGCAGGTGTTGGAAAAATCGGTGCTCCGATCAAGTTACCCACAATTTTCAAACATTCTGAACTTAAGCCTATTCAGACCAGGGGGATGAAGGAATTGGGGCAATTACCCGTACAGACTATATAGCTGTTTATCATTTCCTAACCAATTGCTTGAGCTCTAGGTAAGGTAAAAAAAAATGGTCGGGTCTTGAGAGGATAAATCCTGATGGATTCTTTAAATCCCGGGACCTAAAACTTCCCCTCATATGTTCTCTATATCAGGCAACGTTTCTCACCAGAGATGGTATTGCATATTCAGGAAAAGGGATTTATAATTCCCAAAACAATATCACATTGTAAAAAAGCGAAAAAACACGAGAACATTTTTGCGCCTCCAAGCTTACAGGTTTGGCGTCCAAAACTGGGGCGCCGGCGTCTGGCATGGCAACTCCGCCCCTCGTTCGTCAAGTCTCGCCAGGTATAGGGTAATAGTTGTTTATTTTAAACCAAACTATGCTGTTCCTCGTCAAATTTACACCCGAAATTCTCAAGTTAACAATTATAAGACGAGACATAAAATATGACAATAAAACTAAAAATACAATAACAGCTATGTAGTTTCTTGAGAATTTAGAGGTACAACAATGTTTTTAAATCTGGGTTTAATGGCATCACAGAGACAGATATCTCACAAATTAAAAACCCGAAAGAGAGAAAATTTTACCTTTCAAGATACGCACTTGGTGCACAAAAATTTTTGCACTGCAAAATGACCAGAAAGATAATTTAACGGGTTATTACACGGCTCGCTTAGGATCGGTTGTCTTGAGGAAACAATCAGGCCTGGAAAACACCTGTGGGTGATTTTGTTATGTGTCATAGAACTCCACTGCGTCTCCCTCGCTGAACTCGCGAACAAAAACTTCGCCAACACTCAACCATCAAAGCCTCAAGCTTGTTCAACAACGCACTATTAGGGGTGGCGAATGGTACCTCGAAAACCGTGGGTCTTGGAAAATTTTGGCAGGATCTCAAAATCTTTAAAGCGTTTTTGACAAGTCTCGGAGTACCCGTTTTTGCATGATTTGTTTTTACCTTTATTCAAGTCTCAAAACCTTTTACAAGGAGTCTCGGGCTGGGATTTTTAACTAGGATCTCGGCGTCTCGGCGAGTCTCGGATTTTACCATTCGCCACCCTTCATATTTAGCGCTGTTAATCCAGTTCCTTTCAGTAGCGCCTTGTCAACACTACGTCGGAGAAAATTGAAAGCGCAACAATCACCACTGAGTCATTTTGGATTCGTATTTTGAGGAAAGCTCTGTCAGAGAAATTAATTGCATGATTGTTATGACGCTATGGATTTCGAAAAGCTCCGTTTGAAAAATCTTCTCCGTCCTCACGAAAACGCAAAGGCGACGTTTTCAAATTCTTCCGGTTTAAAGAGCGTTGTTTTCGTTGGTGTGAATGGTAGGCCTAACTGTAGAAGAAAAGCTGCGATTTCAAATTTCTCCAGCGTGGTCTGGACGAGGGATAACCTACTGGAATATAAACAGATCAAAATTTACAGCTAGTCTGCAGTGAAACGAGTGGCTCAGTAGGGACACAAGAGTGTTTTAGAATTGGGTTTATACGGCAGTCTCCGAGACAGAAATCGTAGAAGATGGCAAAGAGAGTAGAGCTAAACGTATATGCCGGACGAAACCTCTTACACTATAACATGACGCATTGCTTCTTTATTAAGACATGGTGGAGATAAATTAAGCCATGACGCCTGCCCCATGCGCGTGTACCAAAGTTGTGTAAGAAAGAAGAAGTTTTGCATTGAGCACGTACGCATTATTCAACGATCCATAAAGAGCAAATCTTCGCGCTTGATTTGTTTCACTTGGATACGTCGACAACTATATTTTGACGAACAAATTTACTTGTCAGCTGTTTGCTGCTCTTTTCATAACACTTTCATCTGGAGTTCCCCCCCCCCCCCCGCCCCCCCCATGACAAAAGCAAACAATTTTGCAGCTTGTCTCAAATAGCTCTACAAATCAAGACATTTTTTTTTAACCGACGACTACCGATATTTTAAAAAGTAGACTTGTATCTTTTTTGCGAATTGCTGTGATCTTGGTATTGATCAAAAATAAAACTTTTGTATGGAATGCCTATCCACAATCAATATCATTCTCTTTTTTGCGATATTTTCACTTTCGTCTTCATTACGCGACTTATTTCGACAAACCATTTCCCTGAAACTAAATAGCGGATTGATTGCATACCATGTTCATGAATTCTGCAATAAACGGTCATGATCAGTATTGACAAAAGTTTGTAAACTGCTTGATCACAGAACAATTTTGATCCTAAATTTAGTAACTGATAAAAAATTAAAGATACATCACTGTGACGACACGGCGAATTAACGAAAATCGAAGTTAGTACACAGCGTCTTTTTGGCTTTTTGTCAAGTCCACGTCCACCGACGTAAGCCGATAGTGACTCGATAAGGTTATCTTTGAACATGAGGAAGAGCGTCCGCCTAATTCTGCAATAGTAGTGCCGTTTTAAATCTCGTATAGCATTTAACCTCGCAGTCAGTCTGTCATTGAAAGCTAAGCGCAGCAGTCCTATGTGTTAAAAGCGTTCAAATCATGAATTTCCGACCATCATACCCTTGCGCGCGGTTTGCTCAACAACGTTTATTAACCTTTGCCGATCAGTTCCTATCAGTACTGAATAATAAACCTCAATAAAGTTTACTGGTAGCTTCTTGCGAAATTAGTGACACAACAATGTTTTTATTGTTTGGGTTACATAGCATTTAACGAGAAAAACGTCACACAAAAAACGAGAGTTTTACCTTAAGAGAGACGCACGTACACGAGGTGGACAAAAGCTTTTACACTATAAAATGACGTATAATTCCTTATTTACACATGGTGGAGATAAATTTAGCGATGAGGCCCACGTGTGTAGCAAAATTGTCTGAGAAAGAAGAGCTCTACATTGGGCTGAGTATGACCGAATCATAAGAGCACGGTCTTACACGGCTCCATTTTCCACTAAATTGTGTATTACATTCCGGGCACACAAGACAAACACACTATGGTGAGACTAAACACAAAGTGTTTAGAATTAGTCGACGTGGTTGTATTGTGCTGAGTAATACAATATTTTTTACG
This sequence comes from Platygyra sinensis, assembly GCA_019787425.1. NCBI lineage: Eukaryota > Metazoa > Cnidaria > Anthozoa > Scleractinia > Merulinidae > Platygyra > Platygyra sinensis. The sequence continues at coordinate 13,789 of JAHPZR010054764.1, read as the reverse complement.
GAAGCACTTTACATCGGTAATCATAGGTACAGGCTGAGTAAACTTACATATTCGGTTACTTTACTAGTGTGATGACGTACAAAGTGAAGCCGGGCAGCAAGCATTTCAGAGTAACTCTGAAATGCTAGCTGCCCGGCTTCACTTAGTACGTCATCACACTAGTAAAGTAACCGAATATGTAAGTTTACTCAGCCTACCTGAACCGAGAAAGGCTTCCGAAAAAAAGATTACCAGCAAACAACCGCGACAACTAACTTTGTTAGTTCCATAGTTTTTCGTGCCCGAAGTAAACAATTATGGAAATTGGCGTGAAGACCGGCTCTTTATGACTCAACCAGCTCAATGTAGAGCTCTTCTTTCTCAGACAATTTTGCTACACACGTGGGCCTCATCGCTAAATTTATCTCCACCATGTGTAAATAAGGAATTATACGTCATTTTATAGTGTAAAAGCTTTTGTCCACCTCGTGTACGTGCGTCTCACTTAAGGTAAAACTCTCGTTTTTTTGTGTGACGTTTTTCTCGTTAAATGCTATGTAACCCAAACAATAAAAACATTGTTGTGTCACTAATTTCGCAAGAAGCTACCAGTAAACTTTATTTGAGGTTTATTATTCAGTACTGATAGGAACTGATCGGCAAAGGTTAATAAACGTTGTTGAGCAAACCGCGCGCAAGGGTATGATGGTCGGAAATTCATGATTTGAACGCTTTTAACACATAGGACTGCTGCGCTTAGCTTTCAATGACAGACTGACTGCGAGGTTAAATGCTATACGAGATTTAAAACGGCACTACTATTGCAGAATTAGGCGGACGCTCTTCCTCATGTTCAAAGATAACCTTATCGAGTCACTATCGGCTTACGTCGGTGGACGTGGACTTGACAAAAAAGCCAAAAAGACGCTGTGTACTAACTTCGATTTTCGTTAATTCGCCGTGTCGTCACAGTGATGTATCTTTAATTTTTTATCAGTTACTAAATTTAGGATCAAAATTGTTCTGTGATCAAGCAGTTTACAAACTTTTGTCCAATACTGATCATGACCGTTTATTGCAGAATTCATGAACATGGTATGCAATCAATCCGCTATTTAGTTTCAGGGAAATGGTTTGTCGAAATAAGTCGCGTAATGAAGACGAAAGTGAAAATATCGCAAAAAAGAGAATGATATTGATTGTGGATAGGCATTCCATACAAAAGTTTTATTTTGATCAATACCAAGATCACAGCAATTCGCAAAAAAGATACAAGTCTACTTTTTAAAATATCGGTAGTCGTCGGTTAAAAAAAAATGTCTTGATTTGTAGAGCTATTTGAGACAAGCTGCAAAATTGTTTGCTTTTGTCATGGGGGGGGCGGGGGGGGGGGGGGAACTCCAGATGAAAGTGTTATGAAAAGAGCAGCAAACAGCTGACAAGTAAATTTGTTCGTCAAATATAGTTGTCGACGTATCCAAGTGAAAACAAATCAAGCGCGAAGATTTGCTCTTTATGGATCGTTGAATAATGCGTACGTGCTCAATGCAAAACTTCTTCTTTCTTACACAACTTTGGTACACGCGCATGGGGCAGGCGTCATGGCTTAATTTATCTCCACCATGTCTTAATAAAGAAGCAATGCGTCATGTTATAGTGTAAGAGGTTTCGTCCGGCATATACGTTTAGCTCTACTCTCTTTGCCATCTTCTACGATTTCTGTCTCGGAGACTGCCGTATAAACCCAATTCTAAAACACTCTTGTGTCCCTACTGAGCCACTCGTTTCACTGCAGACTAGCTGTAAATTTTGATCTGTTTATATTCCAGTAGGTTATCCCTCGTCCAGACCACGCTGGAGAAATTTGAAATCGCAGCTTTTCTTCTACAGTTAGGCCTACCATTCACACCAACGAAAACAACGCTCTTTAAACCGGAAGAATTTGAAAACGTCGCCTTTGCGTTTTCGTGAGGACGGAGAAGATTTTTCAAACGGAGCTTTTCGAAATCCATAGCGTCATAACAATCATGCAATTAATTTCTCTGACAGAGCTTTCCTCAAATACGAATCCAAAATGGACTCAGTGGTGATTGTTGCGCTTTCAATTTTCTCCGACGTAGTGTTGACAAGGCGCTACTGAAAGGAACTGATTAACAGCGCTAAATATGAAGGGTGGCGAATGGTAAAATCCGAGACTCGCCGAGACGCCGAGATCCTAGTTAAAAATCCCAGCCCGAGACTCCTTGGTAAAAGGTTTTGAGACTTGAATAAAGGTAAAAACAAATCATGCAAAAACGGGACTCGACGAGACTTGTCAAAAACGCTTTAAAGATTTTGAGATCCTGCCAAAATTTTCCAAGACCCACGGTTTTCGAGGTACCATTCGCCACCCCTAATATGCGTTGTTGAACAAGCTTGAGGCTTTGATGGTTGAGTGTTGGCGAAGTTTTTGTTCGCGAGTTCAGCGAGGGAGACGCAGTGGAGTTCTATGACACATAACAAAATCACCTACAGGTGTTTTCCAGGCCTGATTGTTTCCTCAAGACAACGATCCTAAGCGAGCCGTGTAATAACCCGTTAAATTATCTTTCTGGTCATTTTGCAGTGCAAAAATTTTTGTGGCACCAAGTGCGTATCTTGAAAGGTAAAATTTTCTCTCTTTCGGGTTTTTAATTTGTGAGATATCTGTCTCTGTGATGCCATTAAACCCAGATTTAAAAACATTGTTGTACCTCTAAATTCTCAAGAAACTACATAGCTGTTATTGTATTTTTAGTTTTATTGTCATATTTTATTCTCTCTTATAATTGTTAACTGAGAATTTCGGGTTAAATTTGACGAGGAACAGCATAGTTTGGTTTAAAATAAACAACTATTACCCTATACCTGGCGAGACTTGACGAACGAGGGGCGGAGTTGCCATGCCAGACGCCGGCGCCCCAGTTTTGGCGCCAAACCTGTAAGCTTGGAGGCGCAAAATGTTTCGTGTTTTTCGCTTTTTACAATGTGATATTGTTTTGGGAATTATAAATCCCTTTTCCTGAATATGCAATACCATCTCTGGTGAGAAACGTTGCCTGATATAGAGAACATATGAGGGGAAGTTTAGGTCCGGGATTTAAAGAATCCATCAGGATTTATCCTCTCAAGACCCGACCATTTTTTTTTACCTTACCTAGAGCTCAAGCAATGGTTAGGAAATGATAAACAGCTATATAGTCTGTACGGGTAATTTCCCCAATTCCTTCATCCCCCTGGTCTGAATAGGGCTTAAGTTCAGAATGTTTGAAAATTGTGGGTAACTTGATCGGAGCACCGATTTTCCAACACCTGCCATCTTGGGTTTCGCCATCTTGTACATGGCATCACAGAAAAATTTCCAGAAAACTTGCAGAGTTTGACAACCTTCGATCATTTGTATCTAATAAAAAAACACTGTTATATAGTCAGTTCGGGTACTTTCCCCAATTCCTTCATCCCCTGGTCTAAATAGGACTTAAGTTCAAAGAATGCTTGAAAATTGTGGGTAACTTGATCGGAGCACCGTTTTTGGCCTTTTCCCAGTTTCCGTAATTGAAAGCGAATAAGAATGGTCCCCAGTGAGGCGTTAATTGTTTGTCTAAAATAAACATTCGAAAGTAATTACAAAATATACAGGAAATTTTTATTAAATACTCCTGAATTCACTATAACAAATAAATATATATGTATATATATACCCGTGCACGGTATGTTTTACAGATTACGTTACATTCCGAGTTTCAGTCTACACACAAAAATGTAATTAATTCACGGGGTAGAAAGTTGCAC
>JAHPZR010054764.1:0-5000 GCA_019787425.1 Platygyra sinensis | reverse complement strand
GGGTCGTGTTTGCCGACGTGTGTGCCGAGATATTCGAAGGGATTCCATGGAGGGCGCTAAATACACGGTTTAATCTATATAAATGATAAAGTAAATTCCGGATCAAGTAAGTCAAATGGAGAAATTGTAGAAAATTTCTTCTTCCAAGACCAGTTACATTGCAAAATTCGAATAGACAATTAAATCAGTAGATTAGGATGTCGGATAGTTTGACTTACAAAATCATTATCATTTTGCGTGTCACTAATCTACACAACCAGAACATTCTATCAGCAATGTCAAATTTCCAAGTGGCCCCGAAGGGGGAAAAAATGAAAAGACATGATATCAAATACGACACGCGAAGAGAGAAAAAGAGAAAAAGGCAGAATTTATCGCGAGAACCAATTTTAGCTAATTTAAATAACGCTTGTTGTTAAAACGATTTTATGCTATCTTCAGTTTTACTTAGGGCGAGTTTTGAGTCGATCTTAAAGGGGCTCAGTCACGGCATCTTGAGTAATTTTGAGCATCGAAAAAATAACCGTTAAATTGAAGGAAACCTGAAAATAACACTTTATAAAGATAGAAAAACATCAAAGAGATAATATTAAACCATAAAGGAACAAGGATTGTTAAGGATGGAGAAGATTGACACGCCTAGCAAACAACGAATTTGAAAAGTTTAGCTAAGCTTTTCAAATCGTTTAACCGTGACTGAGCCCCTTTAAGGCCGAACGTAACGAGCATTAGTAAAGTCAAACGGCGATTCTCGCCGGACGAGTAAGTTCATTCACGTAAGATGTACAGATATAAAAATGCTCACAAAGCCTACCTGCGACTTTTGAGAGCCAAAGAATCATGAAAACATGACAATCGGTCAAGAAGAGCTTCATGATTTAACCGCTTTTGAACGTTCGAACATATAGAAGAGCTACGCTTAGCTATAATAGCTGTCGATAACAGACTGACTGCGAGGTTAAATGCGCTACGAGATTTATCCATGAAAACCACGTCAGACGCATATTGGCCATTCCATACCTACCTCGGGATTTTTCCCTTTCGGTAGACGTCAAAGTTACGCAAGTCACAAGGACAACCAAAGATTACTGAATGTCAACGGCATAATAGGCCATTTCTGAATTACCTTTAGCCTCTTTTTCAAACCGAGTCTTGGTGCTCATCCTTTCATATGAAAATGAGTTTTCATTCACATGCAAATTAAACTTATTTTCATCTGAAAGGATGAGCAACAAGACTCGGTTTGAAAAAGAGGCTAAAGGTAATTCAGAAATGGCCTATTTGCGACGACTGACGAAGGTTTTATTCCCGAAACGTCTCGTTTCTTTTTACAACAGGAAAATGTGCACTTTTTCAAAAAAACTTTCTTCATATATCCAAGTGCTACACAGTATAAATTGAATTATCCTATTTGTAGTTGTTTCCCCGTGTCGTAATATTTGTTTATTTTTCATCTGTTAGTGAATGTAATGTCAAACATGTTTTGTTGTTCAAGCAGATTAACAGCGTTTGTCAATATTGCATGATTGTTTATTGTAGAATTCATGCACATGGTCAATAAATCCGTTATTTAGTTTCGAATTTGTTTGTTTGTTGAAATAAAGTCCCGTAACGAATACGAAAGATATCCGGCCTTAAAACAAAGAGAATAATATTGATTGTGGATAGGTATTCCACACTAAACAAGAGACTACCTTGATAATCTCTTGATACAAACTGAAGGTATTATTTTGACAAGAGATTATCAAAGTAAGAGAGTGAATCCCCCATATAGGTCCTCTAACTAAGGTAATCACTCTTGAGTTTTTTTTAGACATGGTATCCAGTTTTTCCGAGGATGTAACTCGCGTGATGCGTGAACAGCCGAAACGACTTTCTCGAAGCTACAGGAGACGAAATGGCGGAAATGTCATTGTGTATATTTTGATTTCAAAGCAGAAATGTTCTCTGCATTCTCAGCCGTCTTTTTGTTCGGCCGGGCTTTCGTTGTTTTGTGCTCCTGTGGCTGCTCATTATTTTTCCGTTTGTTCGGTTTTGGGGAGTTTATATTAAGCAAAGTTCAACGGCAACGCGGCAAGTATAATGGCTGTGAAAGTGTGTGCTATAGTTCTTTGTTCATTTCTTTGCCCTTGTTTACAAAAGGTCACAAAACAACAACGTGAAATAGCCACGTTTTGTTGCTGCGAAGCCACCAGGCTTCGCAGCAGACTAATTTCGGTCGCGTTCGTGACCAGTCTTGATTGCCTGCGCCGGAAGCCAGGCTCATTTGAGATGTATTTTGGATGTATATATATCACCGCAATTGCCTCGATTTCAAGTAATCGAAATCGAGGCTCTTTCGATTCATAAGAATCCTGTTTCGTGTAGAGGGCACGTTTTCACGGGCGAAGAGTTTGAAAGCAAGTGAAGGTTGTACAAATTCCCATGATTAAAGCCGATTTGTTTGTCAGAATATTTGAATTTGGAAACGCTTTGAAACCCTTGTGGAAACGTGGAGACACTTTGGAAACCCCTTACTGTTTACAAATATGGTTCGAATAATCTTAGCACACCCGCTTTGAAAGTGTTGAGGGAAAAGATATTCTCATAGTTGCGTTTTTCGTAGAATTTGAAATTATTATGCTTTCCACTTAAACTGTTTACTCGTTACAAAACTTTTGGGGCTCAAAATGGCAAATTTGAGCGATTTTGTGCATTTTGCATTGGCTGTTACTACACGTTATGAGAAGGAGTCAAGGGTGGAAAGATCATTTTTGACCGCTCCAGCACCAAACAGATTTTCACCGATAAATTTGAATCGCCTGGCTTCCAAATCGAACACCAGATAAACTGAAGGGTTGATGCTTCTTCTCGTAGCATTCAATAGAAGATCCATGTAAAATCCAAGTGCTAAACACCAAATAATGTTCGAGAAATGCTCAAAGCGACCAGCATCTGCGGCCGGGAATTCGTGTGCTAAGGATGTGTCACGCTGTTAGCTCACCCTGATTGGATGCATTCTTTAGCATCATCCAATCAGCGTGGAGTAACAGCGTGACTGCGGACGAGTTTTGAGAATGTCACAACGGCATTAAATACGCAAGTCGTTCGAACGGCGAGTTAACGTAAAATGATTTTCAAGGACCATTTAAAAATCTAACAAGCAGTTTGGCAGTTAAACGGAGGAGCGTCTCAGTGAACATCAATTGAAAACAGCATGGTACAAAATACATTGTTGTCATAAATTAATCGTGACGTGATGTGGTCGCGGTCAACGATGGTGTGAAAACTCGATTGAAGGTTTTCGCATGAGTGAACGGTTTATCGTGTTGACCTCAGATCAGTACGTTTTTAGAACAGAAAAGTTTTTAAGCCCATTAGCCTTTGGCAAAATACTCTATGATTTAGTAGCTCATGTTGACTATCCCTCTACAATGCTTCCTAAATGACAAAAACATCTTCCACATAAATTCACTCGCAGCACTTCACTTTCCAATGGAAACTACTAGTATATACGGAATATTTTAAACTTCATTTTTTGAAATTTGACGCTGTCTTACATATTCTGTTCGGATAGGCTTTGTGACCGCAGTAGCAGTATAGACAAACTGAATGAATCTAAATTCTTGCGAGATTCGTAGGTTGAATATTTACTCGGTTTATAATAGAAGTTGTTACCGTTGCTGCTCAGTGCTTTTTGCTGCTTGGGTAGCGGGCGTCAGAGAGGGAACTCCAAACTCTCTTGAGTGTTATGAAAAGAGGCGATGCGCAGATTAAGTACATTAGAAGTAAGGTGTGATTTAGGTGATGTTGTGCAACTTGATACCAACCAAGAGAGCATCAGGAGGCAACAGAACGAACGACGAAGTCTATCGAGCATGTATTGGCACTTTCTAGAAATGTAGCACTGGCTGATCGAGAGACAACAAGAATTGTCAAGTTACGACAGTTTGAGTCTGTGGAAGATTTATGATTACGCTCGCCGAAAAAACGACCAACAGGTGACGCATTTCAATCTACTTGTTGTCATGCGTATTCAGCATAACGCATTACTCCATTGACTTTTCAAACGGATGCTCACCTTGATGTTGCTGGATCAGCATAACATGAAACACCTCCGTCATCTATGAATTTAGACCTGATTAACGCATGCACCTTCTCCTTTCAGTGAGACTAAGCAGAGAAACAAATGATGGACATCGTAATTTCCGAACAATGAATGTATCACGTATTTATTCATCTTAGATGTGTATATCTGTAACTTCCCCATCGCCAGAAATCAAGGACATTTCGAGCCCGCTAACAATTATCAGCGGTATATCGTATTACACTTCAGAACAATAGACTATCAAGAGAATTCAATATGGCGGCGATAAGAATTTTGATTTGCTTTTCGCGCCAAGACTTCTAAGTTTGCATTGAACGCCTGGCATATTTTTATTCCGAAAAGGACCTGAGAACTATTTATTTCCCAGCAAGATGGCCGACGATTCAAAGATCAGCATTCTCGTGTTTAACCATTTCAGTCATAGTTTTCCAAATGGCGTCCCGTCACTCGTGCAACATGGAAAATAAGGGATATTCTGGCGCGTTGGGAAGTTTTCTGATGAGAGGAAATGGCAATTTTACAGGATTTTTGGACGCTTCGAACTCAGTAGCAGTCAATTCGAGCTAGAGCAGTTGACTTCATTGATGCACTTTCCTGTAATCGGCGAGTGTTTGGGACCGAGAACGACGGATTTTAAAGAAATGTATGGCGATTTAGGTCAATGAACAGTGAAAAAAAGAACTGGCTCAGGAAGTAAGTGGTTTTTATTTATTGAGTCACTGTGAGGTTTGATGAATAGCAGAATCAATACTGAATATGTCTCGAGCTAGAGCAGACGGGACCATGAGCTCCTGATTGTTATATTTTAGAAATTTTACAAATTTCCATACAGTTTCTTATATTATTTGGACGCCATTATGGACGTCATGCGCAAGCGCAGCCGCCATCTTGTCCAATATTTCTGGCAATGAAT
>JAHPZR010054763.1:0-22500 GCA_019787425.1 Platygyra sinensis | reverse complement strand
TAACACTTTAACTTCTAAAATGGCTAAAAATCTCGAGATAAGTATATATTTCTCGACAAACACATTCATAACTTTATGTCACACACTGCCATAACTCTGAAATTTAAAATGTGCCTGCTTTTAGACGAAGCATGTTCCTGAGCTGAAAAGTTGTTCACAGATAGAAATTTACCCTCTCTCATGCTGATGAAGATAATAACTTTGGTGGCTCTTTAGTTTCGGAGTTTAGAAAATGATGATGTCACGTGCAACCCAAGAATTATTCATAACAAAACACTGTAATGTCTACTGACCTGGTTCAGTTGATCACAAGATGGATAATGCTATGTACAGATTACTGAGGTAGATCACTATGTAGTAGTTAACTTGCATGTGGCTAATTTTGTTACACTTAAGACTATATCCACTTGATAGTGATTTAATTCAACTGGTAGCATCACCACCTTTTTTCAATTGCTACTGTTGCAGATGGATGGCAAAACACTTTGACCGTGTTCTGGCTAGCAAGGGATTTGCTACCCTTCCAAAGAAGCTTCAGGAAGAAATCCTGGCAGAAATTGAGAGAAGTTTTGTAAGGGAATAATTTGCATAGTGCATACCCCTGATGCAAAATTTGCATTTTTTCAAATAATTGCTTACAATCGTCAGTACTTGCAACAAATTAATTTTTTGACTATGAGTAGTCCCTCTTTTGATCTAGTCCATGGTGTGTGATGCCAACCAAAACTGCAAGAAAAACATGGCCACACACAATCCTTCAGGCAAGAAGGAGGGACTAGCAACAAAACCAGAGAGGAATCCCTCCTTTCCTGCCCTTCTTGCCCCCAGGATTTCACACGGCAATGTTTTTCTTGCGGTTTTCTTTCACATCCCGCACAACAGACTAAACATCACTAAGAGGGACTATTTGTAGTCTGAGCTGTTCCCATACGGTAGTCATTTCATATCACAGAAAGCAGAGTCTCGGCTCTCCTGAGCTGTGTGTTATCTACCTTGTGTCAAATTCAATAGTAGTTTCTACCAAGAATTATAGCCAGACGTAGTGAGCAGAGGGATTGATGCATGTATCATGTTACATTCCTGTAACACTTCTTTGCATGCATCGCATACCTATACTAAGATTATTTGATTGTAGGTCATGTCGTCAGCTATAGAAGTCTTAAATCACTGTGACAAGCTGTCCTCATGTACACCGCTGGTCAAGTGGACTGAGCCTGTTCACGTGGCGGTCTCCACAGTCCAAGAATCCTGTTTGTCATTTATCAGCAACAATTTTTTCTCTATGGTCAACAAAAGCAGTTTTCATGAGATCCTAAAGGTAAATCTGTCGCCTTTACTACTAATAAACGTCACAGATATTATCTACTTATGCCTAACAATTCAACAGGCTGATTGCAGGGCGCTAAAAAAATGTTAATTCCAGCTTGCCCTCAAGTTTCTCTCATGATCAAATATTGCTTGCGCTGGGCAAGTCTTACTTTTGCTCTTTAAATGATTTAGTTGGCAGATGAATTGCCTGATCTCTTGCACATTAGGCAAGGGAGAATGAAAAGGTACTCTCTTAGAAGGAGAATCTTCTAGTTGTCTCGGACGGCCAGACAGCACTTTTTTCAAGCCTTGTGACTGATTGACTGACGAACAGACGGACGGACTGACGGACTGACTGTCTCTAGCTAACTGACTGACTGACTGTCTGACTGACTGACTGTCTGACTGACTGACTGACTGACTGACTGACTGACTGACTGACTGACTGACTACTGACTGACTGACTGACTGGCAAATAGCCGGATGGATTGACTGACCGACTGACTGACAAACAGACGTATAGACTGACGGATTGACGAACGGACAGACAGCTACAGACTGACATCACTGCCTCACTGACTGACTGACTGACTGACTGACTGACTGACTGACTGACTGACTGACTGACTGACTGACTGACTGGCAAATAGCCGGATGGATTGACTGACCGACTGACTGACGAACAGACGTATAGACTGACGGATTGACGAACGGACAGACAGCTACAGACTGACATCACTGCCTCACTGACGACTGACTGACTGACTGACTGACTGACTGACTGACTGACTGACTGACTGACCGACTGACTCACTCACTCACGCACTCAGTCACTCAGTCATCACTCACTTTATCAACCAACCGACGGACCGACGGATAATAAATGAATCAATTACAATCACTTGACTTCTTCTCGTTTTTACTTCAAACTGTCTTTCATTTCGTATAATATCTTTGTCTTACCTACCATTTCAACTGTTATTAGCAAAATCAGCGTTGAAGTAATTTCATTTTTTGACTTTTTCATATTCCTTGTACTGGACCGAATTTGCCCTGGTATTTCTAGCTTTAGCACAGTGTGCGTCTGTTCGTCTAAGCAATGTCGGACGGGCTCTTAAAGCTGAAACTATGTTGACCTATTTTAGGAGGTCTATTGTTAGTGCAAGGCACTCATTTTATTTTGTTTCTTTTCTGCGTTTCAGGGAGTAGGTTGGTCGGTGCCTGTTCTGGAGAAAATCCTTGCTGCAGTGAAGAGGAACTTGACGATTGAAAACTGTTGTGACCAGATCAGGGCCATTCTCATGTTAAAAAGGATCATTAAACTGAAGACACAAGAGGAGGGTGAAGAGTGCTACCCGGAGGTTAGAACTCTTTCTCAGTGGCCCAACTTAGCCTATTGATGTCTGGGTATCAGTTAGTCGCTAGGATAAACTCAGTAAAAAGAACTTAAAAGATTTATCGCCAAATGAACATTTTCGGTACGAATTCGTCTTTTAGCAAAAACGTTTGACAGAAAAAAAAAGTGACAAAAGTTAAAGTGAAGTTGTTTGCTACAGTGCAATTCATTGTATCGACTGTTTTGTTTCATTAATTTCCCTTAGGAAGTTGTTGATCTTGTGGCCCATTTGCACAATGACTGTGTCAAGTTCGCAAGGTCGAACCTTTTTAAGGTTACTCGATCAGACGGATGGAAACGACTAAAGTATGCGACACAGCGAGAAATAAAGGAAGGTAATATCAAAGCATGCTTATCAGGGATTTTAATATCTGAAAGTAAGTTTAAAAATTGATGCATCTTTAGAAATTCACCGAGGATGCAAAGGTAACCTTACTCAAGGAAGGTCTATAGTGTAAGATATTTGAATTACTGAGGTAGAATTTCATCTCAAAGAAATTCCCTAAACAACCTATCAATGTAAGATTTTGTACGGTAAATGATGGGGTAGTGAGCTCCAGCCTCGTTCCCAGGGTCGAAGATGAGAGACCCTGGGAACAAGGATCTGCCTCGGTAAGACTCAGTCGAGCAGTCTGGGTTCGAGCCCAGGCCGAGATCATCGCGCTGTGTTTTTGAACGAGACACTTAACTCTTACAGTCTCTCTCCAACCAGGCCCCGGTTGTTCGATAACGCTATCACATGGATAAATCGCTATCCAGTCGATCAATGTTGACGAAACAAACCACGCTATCCACAAGGTAGTGATCTATCCGGTGTAGCGTTATCCACCTTTCGAACAACCGCGGTCAGGTGTTCAAATGGGTACCAGCAAATTTAATACTAGGGGGTAACCCTGCGATGGAGTAGCATCCCATCCAGGGGGGAATAGAGATACTCCTAGGCGCTTAAAACCGGGATAAGCAAGGGCTTAGTAGCAATTCTGTCTGAAAATTTATCAGCTCAGAGCCCCTGCTAATCACAGCTGGCTCACAGTTTAACTGCCACATTCAGATAATTTTGTGTTGATCTAATAGGCGCCTTGTTTACTGGTTTCGGGGAATCAGGAGATCGTAGCAACACAAAACTAAGAAGTGCACCTCCAGCGCAGGTGAGCTTTATTAAAGTAGAAAAAAGACGAACTGTAGTGAGGGAGTGATCTGAACACTAAATAAGATTGGGAAAAGTGTGCAGAGTCGTTTTGACTGGTCAGTAAACCTTGTTGAAGTGTAAAGGTTTTCAACCGATCAAAATGAACGTAATGTCTTGTTAGCCAGTCAGTTGCAAAAACCAAACCATACGTGATATGGCTTTCGTAGCTTTTCCCTCGTTTTTGACATGTAACGCGTTCATTCTTCTCGTTCAAATTGGTTCATAACACGGCTTGGCGCCGCTGAGCTAGTGTTTTTTTATTACCTGGGTCTATTTTTGTGGCTCGCATTTAAAATTTTCGACGTGCTGAAAAAAAGTTTATATTTTAACCTGAATTAATTTGTCATCTTGTTTTCTATTTGTTTTTTGATTCCGTCGTGAAGGCTTCTCGCAGACCTCCAACAAGAAGCGCTTTACGTGCTGGAACTGAATCTCGCTCAACAGGACTCGGAAGAGGAAACGCTACAGTTGATGGACAGCTAAACAGAAGCTCTCAATATCAAAGGCCTTCCTCGACCAGGAGCTTCCAAGGCAGGACTGCTCCTTTGCCAACAAATAAGCGGCCCTCTTCAGCACTGCCCTCGTCTGCTCAACGAAGCTTGATGCTGGGTCGTGGGAAAATATCGTCGGCATCAAAGGGTGCTGCTGAAAACAGACCTTTGACAACTTGGGCGGCCGGAACTTCAGGAAGCTCAAGACTGTCTGCTCAGACTACTTCCGCGTCAGGGCGTGGCAAGGTATTACCTTCAAAGTCAAATGAACCTTCCACTCGAAGTTCTTGTCAACCTGCGGGTAAATTTCAACTAACGACATCTAACAAGAAAAACAGGTCTGTATTAACTCGAGAGGATTCTACCGGACAGCCTTCATCTGCTCCAAGCTCTCACGGGGTTGTTAAAAAGGCCCCAGCAAAATCCAAACCTGCTGTAGTAAGCGGCAATGACAAGAGATTCACCAGAGAAAAGCCCTTTACTGTGGAGGGTTCTCGTGTACGAGCGAAAAACGTACCAACAGAACCCAAAGCTGCTTGTGTTTCAGGCACAAGCCAGTCTCTTCCAAAACACTCAAAGGCACCTATAGCCTCATGTAATCCAAACAAGGCGTCTACATCAACAGATTGCAAAGAGGAGACCTCGAAAAAGGAACTCTTTAAGAATGGGACTGAAGGACTGGAAGCTAGTATTGAGAAGTCTGGCCTTGAAGGAAAATCCCAGGTAATTGAAACTGATAGCAGGACTAGTGACCAGGTTGAAACCATGGAGAGTGAAAATGAGAGCAATTCACGAGGTGGCGCCCAGGCCAACAGCTCCGGAACAGCGAACGCACAGGACACTTCAGAATTATTAAATGAAGCTGTTGGCGAGGGCTGTGTACAGTCACAGTGTGATGATTCCTCAGATAGTTCCAGTATAAATTATACCCTCGAACTGGACTAGACGAAACTAGATTCTTAATTTTCGGGTTAACTCAGAACGAAAGTCTGAAGAAAGTTTCATAACCATGTACCTTTTCAGTAAGAAGACGACACTCTACAGTAGAAATGCTGCTGACGCTGAGAAACGTTTTCGGTTGGCTAGGCAAGGAAACTCGCCTTTTCTATCTCGTTTGCGCTTCTAGCTTTACGTTTGAATTCGTAAGGGAAAGAATAGGGTTGAGGGTGGAAGATTTATCGAAGCTCTATGCAGGGAGACTACGCCCTGCGGTCCTTACCTCTCAGAGTGCAAAGAGTTAAGGTGCACCCAGTGGTACGAGCAAAGAAAAGGAGAGTTTATAGCAAAATATCTCGATCAAATGAAAAAAGTAAGAGAGTATTTTTTTATTAGTTTAACTTTCACCAGATTCCTGCTTGTACCTTATTGTTCTCTACAATCACAATAAACACAGAGTGTTGAAAATACCAGAGCTGTCCAGGTTTCATTGTAGCGATAACAATTCAGCTGTATCTGTTTTTTCCAGCTTAACGAAAATAAAACGCTAACTTAACTTTGTTTATGAGAAAAGAGAGACAATTAATCAGTCTACGAACGAACGTGTTTAATAAATACCATAGCTTGAAAGAACGGTTTAGTTCATGATAACTTTGATAGTCAGATACAGTGCCACACCCATCAGCATATAATGCACATATGACCGCGACTGCCCCTGCTCTTGGGCTTTTGTTCGTTCGTAGACTGGAAGGATAAAAAACAGCACCGTACACCAGTTGTCGGACGTGGAAGGGAAGGCATGCGCTGCCATACGCGAGTACCCACGTCGAAGCACTCCACAGAATTTAGACTGATCCCGTCCCATCCCCCGACGAGGTAGATTTTGCTATTGAATACGCATGCGCCAGCGTTAGATCTGGGCGTGCCCATGGGAGGGACCTGGGACCACTCGAGTGTGGTGAAGCTGTAGCACTCCACAGATCTGAGCGTGTCGTTTCCATCATAGCCACCCAGGACGTACATTTCGTCCTCTGTAACAACCGCACTTGGGAACGAACGTCTGTCTCGCATGGGTTGGACCTCAGTTGAATTCCAAGTGTCCCTGTTGAGTATTAAAAAAAATTGTAATGAAAAAAATGAAACCCAAAAAGAGTTTTGAAAATTGACTGATTTTCAACGTTTACTTAAGTGTTTTCTGGTTTTTCAGCTGCATGCAACTGCACAAGGTTTCTTGCGCATGCAAAGCTTTCTTCCGAAAAGAAGCAGCTAAAAGTTTGAATTTTCCCCTCAGAAACTACTCTGCTCAATTCGACCATTGTTTTGGATCTCGCATCCTTCAATACAAGTTACGTTTCGTGACCAGGGCCGTACCTAGGATTTTTTGTCTGCGGGGGCAAACTCCACAAACCTTCACAGGGACCTCCCGTATACAGACAGGGTTTCTAGTCGGACGTTTTGTTTTCACCCCTATTAGTTTTCCTGGCGGGGGCAACTGCCCCCCCTTCCCCCCCCCCCCCCCCCCCCCCGCTATGTACGGCCCTGGTGACTGCAGCATTTTTTGTCCTGAAATGTTCCTGGTCTGGCAAACAAGGGAGTAACTAAAAACACTTATTTTTGTTTCATCTTCAGTTCGTTTTAGCGCTCAAACATGGAAAAGAATGTCCTCGCAGAACTTGTAGTTCATTTTTTACCATGAACGACAAGTACACTAAGTTGATCACCAACTTGGGACTTTGATCTTAGATCTTGCCTTTTTTTTCTTTAACTCTGCATTGTTAATGGCAAAAAATGTCATGAAAGTGAATAATGATCATCGCAGTTAATTTTCCAATTTAAGCAATTGGAAAGAAGAAGCCTGAAAAGATCAGGGCTTCAACGGGATTCCAACCCGTGACCTCCGCGATACCGGTGCGATGGTCTACCGACTGAGCCATGAAGCCACACATTGGGAGCGAGATCAATTTATTGAGTTCAAATCTCCCGAGAGAATCCCGTGTGAATTATTTCATATAAACCTCACATCAAAAAATGTCATGAAAGGTGTTTAACTAATCAAGCGAATATTCTGTTTTTTTCAGCCAGTCACAGGCAAGAACTAAACAAGTCGTGATTTGATGTACGCGTGTTTATTTTCCCGCGCATGGCAAAGGTTATTGAATTTGTTGTGAGCTCTGATTGGTTCATTGCTTATCTGGGTTGGCTTTGATTGGCCAAGTGTGGTTAGTTAGTTAGCGTAAGTCTTCCAACACAAAATAAAAACCCTGTGAACATCGCATATTACCTTGCAGTATCATAGCACTCAACAGTGTTCAAAATACTTGATCCATCATGGCCGCCAATGACGTAAATGGACTTCCCATGAGCCACTGCACAGATGCACCTTCTTCTGGTTGGCATCGGAGCTTTCGTACGCCACCTTAAGGATTTGTAAAAAATCATGGCATAATTCTTAGAATCTTTCGGCACAATGATTTTGAGAGATTGTGATGCAACCTTTCTTGGATACTGAACGGTACAGATTAGCAAAGTTAGGCATCCTTACGACAATAGACCGAAATTTCAGTAAAATGTTTCAGTGCTGTTGCTTTGAACTTTCTGACAATAAAACTTCCGGGATATGTGAAACTTTTTTTAAAACAAGTTGTCATGGGGGGAGGCTTTCAACATCGACCGGAGGGGTAAAGCGTATGAATATAGGTTGAATTTCCAGGGGATGGTATGGTCGTTTAATATTGAATTACCTGGCTGACTGAAAGCCGTAGCATTCCAGGGAATTCAGCGTGTTCTGTCCGTCATAACCGCCGACTATATAGACATGACCGTCTACCTCAACAGATCCATGTTTGCTTCTCCTTGTCAGCATGTTGGGCATGTTATGCCATTCCTTTTGCCGCACATCATAGCGCTGGGCTGAAAATAAACACAATTAACCCAACATTTATTATTCGAGGAAATAATTTAAACTTTAAACGCTATTTGAAATAACTAAAATTGTAAATTGAGGAGCATTGCAACGTACATTTTTTTATTCAAGAAAATGAAATCATAAGCGTTACTTGAAGTAGACTAAACATATAAACTGAACAAACCTTAAAAATCATCGAGCGATGACGAATTAGAAAATCGCTGACCGAAACATTCTTTCCCTGATCTGTTTGCGAATTTATTTCACGGTATGTTATCGTTGACTTTCTATTGCTTGAATTGTCCGTTGAAAGAATTCTGATGTTCAAGGCATTTTAAAGAGTTAAAACAAGAATTTTTTCCCTTAGGATGGAAAACTGAACTTCATGAAATATTGATCTGTATGTTCGATGTAAAAAGGAAGGAAACTCCACACTGCCAGAACACTTGGCTTCGCTTCCTGATAAGGGATTCGTCCACTGCAGAGTCAAAAACTCGAGACCTTTAGTCTAGTTTCCAAACGGCATTTAAAAGTGTACATTTAACACTTAATGACTGGTCCCGAGGGGAACAGTGAATTTTGTTTCCTGAGAATCTCAATGTTTCCCGAGACGAAGTCGAGGGAAACATTGAGATTCGAGGGAAACAAAATTCACTTTTCCCCAAGGGACCAGTCATTAAGTGACTTGTTATATAGCAAAACAAAACAAAAGCAAATTTTGAAAAACGCGCCGAGATTCCAGCGACAACATCAGGCCATCTCTGATCACGTGCAACAGCAGTCAACATTTCGCGGGTAACAGTGAACTGTTTCCCGTTTGACGTCATAGTTTTCGCAATGTTGCCCGCTCATGACATTTGGCAGGAAACAGTTTCATTTTTAGATGTCTTGTGACCATGAACTAGCCAATGAATGGGCGCGCTGTAGCAGGAAAAACGCCAGCTATATAACAATTAGAGTTGTCATGTCAGTCAGTTTTTACGGAGCATTTTTTGTTAATTACCTATGTCGAGTGTCTCAGAGTTGATGTTGCAGTATCCTCCTGTGACGTAAAGCTGCCCTCCAAAGCTGGCGATCCCGTGATACCCACGATCCTTTGTAAACCTTGGCAAGTCTGACCACAGCTGTGTAACCACATTAAATCCAAAGACTAAAAAAGAAAACGGCGGAAAATACATTCAAATACCCGCACAATCCTTTCTGCTCCAGACGATACCATTTAGACAAGAACTATCATTAAATGGAACAGTCTTCCATTTGACATTACATTACTACTCTTCCACAAAATTTAAGGCCACCGTGTCTGACCACTTATATTTGTTGTAATTTTATTCGATAGTTTTACCTATGTTCCCCCATTTCTTTTTGTACTGACTAAATTTTATTTAGTATTTAATCTTGCGCTCATGTCACCGGGTGAATTTGCAGGAACCCATATGTAGCTTTATGTAAAGGTAGTGAATCAATGCAGAACAGAAAATATAAAACATCCGAGCTTGGGTCTAAATAATGACATTTTACCGAAAACTCAATGGCAAGTACTTATTGACAAAGGAACATTTTGTTCGTGAAGGGTTCATATTTTTCTCTAGCTCTGCCCAGACTATAAACCATTTAAAGCAAAAACTGTTAGACTATCAACTTTAAGCTAAACACAGTTAACTTCGTATTTGAGCATTGAAGTTAGAAGAGGCGCATTTTCATAATAGTACTACTTATTGGAAAACATTTCCTTGAACAACGGGGGCGTTTATAAATCTATAGGAGGCTATTTTGAAAGGAGAAAACTAAATTCAAACATTGCGGTATTTAATCAATCAATAATTATAGAGAAAGCAATTTACTGGAGTTATCATGCTTCATTTACGATCTGCAGATCTGAGTTTTTTTTTGGTAGCGCGTGAGTTGTATAGCAGGAGACAATCTTTCCCACCTGTGCTTTGATTGTGGTAGTCTCCATTACCGCCCATTGCGACTAGAATTTCGTGAAAACGTTCATAATTGCGGGGCCTCGTTCTTGTGCTGTCCAGAAGCTGACGTCGATCCGGTAACAAGTGATAATGTTGCGCCTCTTGCAGGAGTTCCTTGCACCTTGGCGAGGAGTTGAAGAGTTCTTCATTTTCAACTACATCAACTAGGTAATACGGCGAAACCAGTGGGAGACGAACATCCTCCATTAAAACGGGAAAGAACTCCCGTCTATTTTCTCGATCGTGGTTTATCCAACCAACCAGAGCTTCGTAAACCTTTTCCTCGTTTTCCACTGAAATTTCGTCACTCTGTAGCAAAACCTGGATTTGTTTCTCGTCCAAATTCAAGAACTCCTCGTGCTCGGCCACGTGGGGGAAATTTTGGAAGATAAAAGTGTTTGTTACCGTCCACAGTTTTTGACACGCGTAAGTCTCCGCGAGGCTTTGAATGCCAAGGCAGTTCTTGACGTTTAGTCGGCTTTCAAGAAAACGGGAGCACGCGTCTTTTACGGACTGCACGAGCATCAGATTGGCGCCTTGTAGAATCGGTTCGACGTTATTCCAGTCCAAGATGATCTCGCCCGTGTAAATAAAACCCATGATCACTTTCATGCTGTCTTTGTCGACGCCAGTGATTGTAATCTCGCGCTGGTTTCGCTCTTTCATGTTTCCGTTGAACATTGCGAAAAAGTAGTCCGAACTAGCGGAGAGTATGTTCCTGTGGGCGTGAAACTCCTGATCGTCAATCTTTATAGTTACATCACACATGATGCCTTGCTTTTGGAGCCCGCTTAATCTCTTTAAGACATCTTTTGAGTATTTCTCGTCCGAAAAGACAAAACTATCCTCCATGGCTTGTCTTTTTAAACGAGCTTTCTGAGGCAATCGTCTTTTAGGTCGCATAAAACTATTCCGACATAGAGACTACATCGTAAAAACCAAGCTTGTCTGAAACTAAGATTATAACGAGCGCCTTTCTCTTTTATGACGTAAAATTCGTAATTAAAGCAAGAGAGCGCGTCAAAGCGCGTCATCATTAATTTAATCATTAGAGTTGCATAGTTGATTTTAAAGAAAGGGTTGCTCCTTGATGCGCCACAATAAGTGAAGTTTCAAATATTTTGTTACCTTACTCAGAATACTAAATGATGTTTTATTGAAATTCTGACTCAATCAGGGTTAATCAGCTGATCAGAAAATAGCGCGAGCGAAGAGAAGCTCGCGCAAGCTATCCTGCACCTGACTCTTCCCCAGTCCTCTCAAAGAGTCGTTGAATGCGAATAAGGGAAGAGTATGCGCCGGCCCAAGGGGTGATGGGAAGCAGACAGTCTCCTCTCCCTTTCTTCCTACCCACGATTCACTGCGTGTCCCAGAGGTGTTTTATCCAGACTTTCTCGATTGTCGCTTACGCAGACCGTGAAATACGATATGCAATGTTACTTGAAGTCTTCTATATGTGAAGCAATGAAAGACTTCTCGTCTTCGGAATGTATTAATAGGATTTTAGAGACGTAGCAGGATGACAGTTCTGTCAATTTACCGTTTCCCTCTTCGTGGGACACAATCGCGACAAACCTGGACAAACGAAGCTGGCATCAAAGATACTAACCTCGAACTTGCAACGTGGCGCAGATAATGAACTCTAGCTACGCGTATGCTAACAAAATTTTTAAAAACGTTTATACGAAAAAAATGTTTTCATCTAATCAGTCACTATTTCTGTCACAGGACAGGTCACAGGACTTTCATTTTACACCGAAGAAAAGGGGTAGTTTCCTATAAACACTGTCAGCAAAGAACTTCTAAACAGGAAGCTGACTGTTTTCCAACCTTTTTATCAGCTTCGAAAACCCTAACATGTGCTGGAGTAGTCCATATATGATTAGCTTCGTTTGATTTTTCTGATATTACGGGTAATGGGCTCCTGACGTGGTTAATATTTTTTTTCTTTTGGGGGATTTTTCTAAGGTTTGATTTTTTAAAATATTTTTTTGCAGTTTCTTTGTCACGACCTATTATTACTACAATTACATGAATGATGAAACACGAGGCTTGAGATTCTCTAATCTCAGGAATAAACGTGATTTCTCTAATCCGCTTATCTTAAACTCGCATGTTATTCAGCGGACTGGAAACGAGTCTAGCGTGTGCTCATGCGCAGATGGGCTGACGCAACTGCATGTGGAAAATTCTTCCTGTAATTCAGAGAAATTCTTGGTAATATTTTGATATAAAGGCGTTCATTTCGGTACTATACGGCATAAAAATGGCAGAGGATGAAGCGGTAAGTATACTCTGCTTATACTTTAAATTACTATTGAAAAGATAGATCTTGCAGCCCGTTTGATGTTTTGTGATTTCACCTTAAAAATCGTGTAGATGTTCGATCCTACCATGAAAAAAAAGAAGAAAAAGAAGAAGATTCCCCTAGATCTTGATGCTCTCGAAGAGTCAAATGCTCCATCCAATGTGGATGAGAAAAATGACAATCCTCCTGAAAACGAGAATCAGGACAATGTAGCGACAGAAGAAAAGGAAGACAAAGAAGATACAGGTAATTTAATCAAGATATGACGATGAACTCGGAATATGAGCTGTGCTAGTTGACTATAGCTAGTAATCAGGATGATCAATGATCACTGACAAAAACGCTTGTCATATTCATGCACTCTTTGCTGCCTCAAAATTGGAGACGAGAGCGGCACAATTTCACGCAGTCATAGGAGAGTTTTCGACATACAAGCATGCGTCTAGCGCAGATGCATAAGCTTATATAATTTACAGAATGCTTGCATAGAGCTTACTTTCTAAGCTTATAATACTTCTACGTTTAGTTTAATACTGTCTGAAAACGGAAATCAGATAGTTTCATGTTGTGATTTTCACACAACAAGGCCAAACTGAATTGAATTGAACCATGTTTCAAGCTATCAAGTAAAACATGGCTCAATGCTAATTTTTGCTTTCAACATTGCTAAATGCATTGTACGTAGTCATGTACGTATAATTGAGAAATGTTTTTTTTCCTTCTAAAACTGAGCAATAGGAACATCCCCCTTCTACTGTGGAGATGCCGTTCTAAAAATTAAAATCCAGGAGATCGCCAATTTAACCTTCTCTACCTAAAAAAATGTTGTTAAAAGTAGAGCTCCTCTGACTCGGCCTCAAAATGGGTCAAATATTTCAAACTTTTCCCCAAAAGAGGCCTGACAATTGGACAAAATAAATGCTTTTCTTCAAATCCAGGAGATCTGTTGACCTGTATGGGAGACGGGGATTACGTCTGTATCTGGGAGAGTTGGCATAGAAGCCACTTGGCAAACTGAGCGCATCTAAACTGAGGTCTTTAAATTTTTCTGTGGGCAGTAACTTTTTATGGATTTAGTTGCAAGCTCTTGTTAATATAATCCACCATGCTCTGTAAACATATTATAAACTATAGATGTATAACTTGTTTGTTATAACAGACATCTTGGACCTTGATGACTTTTCTGGAATGAAGAAAAAGAAAAAGAAGAAAAAGAAACCGTATGACATGGAGGGTCTTGAAGATGCACTCCCAGTAAGTGATTATTAAAAGTATTAATTCTCTTTTCAAAAGCTGATGTAATAATAATCATCATCATAGGATTTATATATAAACATGTACAAAACGGTATAGGCATTTTGATTTCACTTGAATGTAAAGATGATGTAATTTCGTTGCAATGATCCTGTGTGTTCATAAACGTTCATAAGCAAGGCTAATGTGAAAGTGTTGCAATAAGCCAAATCTAAGTTGCCCTTTACACTGTACCTCTATTTCTAAATGTGTCCTTGTGGAAAATTGTTCATCTGAAAATGATCTTGATTGGTATGAATGGTTTTGTATAAAGATTCATTTGACATAGCACTTGGTAAGCGGTATCCACAAATGGCCCTTTACATGGCCCTTTACTGGCTGTAGTAATTTTTTGTTAATGCCTTCCAATAGAGGGAAAGTAGACAGCCGTCTTTTTGTATGTGGCAAATTTTTGGCTCTTTCAACTTTGTTGTTCCTCTCAGGATGCTTCCACCGACAACAAAACTGAAGAAAGTGGAGGACAAGAGGGTGAAAAGGAATCCACAGCTGAAGCTGTGGATGACTTAGATTTCAGTTTTTCCACAAAAAAGAAGAAGAAAAAGAAGAAGGTGTGTTTCTATTACTGCAGTGCATTTGTTTCGAGCAGTTTACTCTTATCTCTTTGTTCTAATCAGCTGTTTTGTAGACACTGTTAGTTATACATGTAACTTGGGTTAAATCTTTTAACAGGTTCTGGTTGATGAGCCTGATCTGGCTGACAGTGGAGACACGAAGGCTTTGGAAAATGGTGCAGATTCTGATATGGATGATGGTATGGACCAAATGAATTATAGAAAGCCATTATTATATTCTGAAAAGTTTTGTTAAACCAGGTACAGAGTGTAAGGTATGCAGTTGAGCACAGTGACCCATCCTACTGGTTTTAAGCTGCATTCTCTGATGAAGGAAGTGACAAGGATTTTTTGTACTCCTTCCTGGTTGGGAATGTTAGTTCTTCGTAGTAATTTACCCAGCAGTTAATCAGCTTGTACCCATTTTTAGTTCTGGTTTTAGTGAGGCTGTATCAGAGTAAAACAATAACAAAACATAATGACCTAACTAAAACGTAAACTTATAGACTCCTCAATCTGGAGTCCAGGCCCCTCTTGTTGGAAGGCTGGAAAACTCTATCCACCAGATAAATCACTATCCAGTGGATAAGTGTTGACAAAACAAACCAGGCTATTCACTGGATAGTGATTTTTCCAGTGGATAGCGTTATCCACCTTTCGAACAACCCAGGCCTGCACGCTTAACATTAATTAGGCAACTGTACATTCCAAACCAAGGATGGGATTAAAAAAACAGACTGCTTTTTGGAAGATTTAATTTCTATGGTTCATTGATTCAGTTTACCACAATGTAGATAAGATGTGAGCTTTCAATCCAGAATGATGGGGCTTGTTGTAAGGTCGTCATAAAGCAGTACTGTACAGGACTGTCAAAAGTTGCGGGTTATAAGGGTAGCAAAGGTTTATTATGTGACATGTGAATAGGGCAAAAATTAGTGTGGGATGCATGAAAATCAAGTAAAGAAGTGTATAATTCATGAATTTATGAGAAAGCCATTGTTTAAAACAGCTAAAAGTTTGTGAGTGACCTGAGCTTTGTATACAAAACAGGATCACACGCCACACTGATACTCAATGTAGTCAGTAATTTGTTCCAGACTTTCCAGTTTGACAGTTTAATATGGTTCAGGTATGGAATGATTGTACAGTGGGTATGTGCATATGCAGAAAACCATTCATTGTCCTTCACCAAGTGCCCACCTGCCAAAATCCAACCAGCAATCATGTTTGTCTCAGGCAGCAATTTTCACTGGCAGCCAGCACTTAGCAATAACCTTGCCTGCTCTGAATGTAAAGCTGCAGACTCTTAATCTTTATGGCAACCTTGACGGTGATCAATTTTTCATCTTTGTTTAGGAGATATGCTTGATGATAATGATGAAAATGGCCCAGCATGGAGTGACAGAGATTATACATATGAAGAGGTGTGCATTTGTGTTCAAATTTCTTTTGTAGCATTTTGACTGCTTTATTGCAGGACTGAACTGTCAGAAAATTTAAATTGTAATTATGTTGAGAGTAATGGAAATTGGTTGACAATTCTCTTTTATGATCTGTTTATGAGCAAGATTTATAATATGCAGTGGGTAAAAACTGGTGCACTAACTGAATGAGTAAAACAGTGAAGATATGATTGAAATTATGCACCCAACTTAAGCAGTTGTGAAACTAAGCCTGCAAAAAAAGATTAAGCTTTAATTGCACAACTGCTTAAGTTCTGTACATAACTGCAATGATCAATCATATCTTCATATCATTCTCTGCAGTTCAAATTTACAAATCTTCATAAATTCTCTTGTATTAAGAAAATCAGTGTTGTGCTTTTAACTTTTTTTTCTCTATATTTTAATTGTTAAAGTTGTTCACTCTTAACTGTTCCAAAATACATTGCTTTTTGTAGGTTTTTGTGAAAAATTTTACAATTACTTGTAGTACTGTTTCTTAGAATTTTGTCATTAGGAAGTAATGGATGATGAATCTCTCACTGGAATCTAATCGTATCGTAACCAGCAACTATAGAACATTTCATTTATCTTAGAAGTAGATGTGAAATGTTTTTATTACATGATTGTGTACTTTGGATGTTGACTCTTTCTTTTTGTATTATATGCAGTTGTTAACAAGAGTGTTTGATATAATGCGAGCCAAGAACCCTGAAATGGTTACTGGAGAGAAAAAGAAGTTTGTGATGAAACCTCCTCAGGTCGTCAGGATAGGAACAAAAAAGACATCATTTGCTAACTTCACGGACATCTGTAAAATGTATGTTTGTGAGAGTTCTATTTTTTGTAACGAGATTAGATAATAATTGTACAGGGAACGTGTGTAGGGTTACCAATGCAAATTTTGCAATTTTTTATTAACAGCATCACTTTGTGCCATTTTGTGTTATTTTTGCAGCTTACACAGGCAACCCAAACATCTTTTAGCATTTCTTATGGCCGAGTTGGGAACAAGGTATGTTTTACTCCCTGCAAAATGTTGAGTAATAAATCAATTACATGTAAGTGAAAGCAATTTGACTTCTTATCATCAAGGTTTAGCCAAGCTGACCAGAGATCTCCGTAAGCCCCGGCGACCGGCAAAAATCGCCGGCTAGTCGTCCTGGGCGCGCCGGCTACTCAGATCCAAATAAAAAAGTAAATAAGTACTTTGTTTTGCATCCAACGGCAACATTTCCATTAGCGACGCCTGCTTTCCCTTGGGTAAATACATTTGGAAATAAATAAAGTTTTCCTTAAAGAGCCAAGTGTCCAAAAAAATGTTTTTGACTGAATAAACTTGAAAGTTTCGTCGAGAATTTCGCCACAGTTGAATCTGCTTGCACACATCGATCGAACGTTTAGGAAACAAAACAGGCTCAAATTGCGTGGCAACGGTTTCCGATGAAAAGCACTCCATAGAAGACAACATACTCTGTATTGCGTGGTTCCAGAAAATATCCATACCCCGCCCCCATGGATGGTCAATGGAAATTCCTATGGGGTGGGGGGTTAAAAGGTAGAAATTTCCAAGGGATATGGGGGGTTAGGCACGTGAAAAATTTCCAGGAGGCACAAACGTCGCAAATCGTACTACACAAACTTACAGTAAATATTTTGATTTGCAGCGCCCCAAAACTTTGAAATAGGCTCCCCTTTTAAAAAGAACTTGAAGATGTTTGCTTTGAATGACCTTTTCTTTGCTAAGAATTCACTTTCATTTTTGGACGATGGATAATCTCTTCATTTCCGCGCTCTGCGCGCGGAGATAAATCAAGATGGCTGACCGTAGCATAGTACCCAGAGTGGTACACCTCGTGTATTCCATACATGAAGTAACAATGAGTTGGTAAAGGATTCTAGGGCGATTTGAAATTGTGTTTTCGTTTCGTCAAATTTCGTTTTGTTTGAGAACAAACTGAGTCAGAAAACTTTATAATACTATTAAAATACTAGTGTTCAACGTTTTTTGGAACGCTTAGGGTTACTTGTAAGCAGCTGTAATCAAAAGTATGCTATCTGATCGTTGGTGAGTACTTATAAAGCGTACAGATTCAAAGGTCGATGTTCAGCCGTTAGTTAATTTGTTATTTTACGATTTGTGGGTGCCATTTTTTTAAATAGCAACAATTTTTGAAGTCTTTCGTTTCGTTTTACAATGGTACAAAAATTATTGACCTAACTTTTAACTATATCTTAGCTCGCTCGTTAGAACGTCGTCGCTATTTTATCTGGAGTGAACACTGCATAATGTTACGAAATATTGTTGTAGCGTGTGCAACAAATTATTAGTAAAGGTTGTGTGAAAATAAAAGAACTATTTTCTGATTTATTTAAACTTAGAAATGCCGTTAATTTAAAAAAGAACCCCCTTCAAAAAAAAAATGGAAATTCCTGGGGGGTGGGGGGGGGTCCACAAATGACCCTCTGGAAGGGAAATTCCAAGGGGGTGGGGGGTAAAAACTAAAGAACCATCCGTGGGGGGGGGGGGGGGGTATAAATATTTTCTGGAACCACACGTTCCAACACGTGCAAAATGGCGGAAATTCCTCTGCCGGCTACTCCATTTTATTCTCCTTCTACTCAAAAATTTAGGGAGAACCCTGGCTGACTGGATAACAGATGTAGATGGTCTTAATATTTTGTTTTGATAGATGTTATCCCCCAGCATTGTCTTTTCCTAATTTTCAATTTTTGAGTTGCAAGTCATCTTCACTACACTTTCTGATAAGTTTTAGGCTTCTGTGAATAGTGCCCCTGTGCTCTCAGATAAGAAGTGTCTTCATTCTGTGTGGACTTTGAACTTGTTTACAAAAAATATTCTGCCAATCAGTTACAATGCATTTAGACTTCCTTCACTGATACTTAATTCTCATTGTGTGTGTTTCGCTTTTGTAGTGGTTCAATTGACGGAAACAATCAACTTATCATCAAAGGTCGCTTCCAGCAAAAACAGATTGAAAATGTGCTTAGAAGATACATCAGTAAGTTATGTTCATGTTTTTCTTAGTTTGAACCCAGGAATAGCTGTAGTTCATTCACTTCATGCAGTTTAATTGTCTTGGTGAGGGAAGTTCTCAAAAGAACTGTTGTTAGTGACTGTTAAGTTCTTTCTAAAACTACCTTCATCACATAATTACACTACATGTATATGTGAACTACAGAAAGTTGATATTTGTCTGGTAGCTTAGCTAGTATCTTCTGATGTTGTACTCAGAAAGAAAACCTACCCACAGTAAACATGAAATGTGCCATGTGACTGCTATTAGTTGACCTAACTCAGGCTCAACATTCCATTTACTAGATGCTCCTTGGTTTGCCAAGTTCAACCCATCTTCTTTTAGGGATGGGATATTAAGTGTATTTGAGAAGCCAGATGAACAATATTAGGAAGGGTCAAGCTATATATGAAGCCACCCACCATGTGCCGTGCCGGCAGTAAGCTGGGCTTTTGCCCCCAGTAGTCATGTTCAGAATTTTTCGATTTAGTCATTGCTTTTGTGTTAGTCTTATCATGCTTTCTTTATTTGTGTAACAGAGGAGTATGTGACATGTCACACGTGTCGCTCTCCAGATACCATTCTTCAGAAAGAGACTAGGCTATTTTTCATTCAGTGTGAAACGTGTGGATCACGACGATCAGTAGCGAGTATCAAATCAGGCTTCCAGGCCATCACACAGAAGAGAGCTCAACTGAAAAGCAAGCAGCAATGAATCACATCTCTGATGTGACTGCAGCTGTTAGATTTACTTGAATGTTGACAAATCGCAGTACCGTAAGACATGGTGGTCTGTGATCCTGTGAAATAACCAAGAAATGTGCTTGCTTGAACAAAGATACATGTAGATAACAAATTGTGGAGACAATCGAGACTGGTGGTGAAAGATTACTTTTTAAAATTTAAAACTGGAACTATTGAAAACTGTATGAATGACTTTGTAAATGTTGTGTGCAGATGGTAAGGTGTTCATGTACATACAAAGTGCAAATTTTTCTTTCCTTTAATAGTGGTTTCATTCATAAGTATACACTTGTATCAAGTGCTTGTGTACTCAGAGTTGCTGAAAAATAGAAGTACATGATTGTAGACCTGTGTATGAAAAAAAAAATTCAATATTATATTTGTTGCGTGACTCCATTTGTTTTTACAAAGCTGTGAACATTCAGTGTTTGGCTGGTGCAAGTGGCTTGCTGCTGTACTAAAACTTTGTAACAAGTTGGTTTCTACTTGTAATTAAAATCTTGATCTCATACCTGAAGAGAGTTAAATAAATTGTAGTACAATTTATTACAAAGTAAGACCTTGCTTGCTTGCTTTTTCCATTTCTGTGTTTCAGCATTTTTTGTTTGTTTGTCTGTTTTTTTTTGCTTGCTTGAGTAAGTAATGAAAGACAGAACTAAAAATGGGTACAAGCTGATTAACTGCTGGGTAAATTACTACGAAGAACTAACATTCCCAACCAGGAAGGAGTACAAAAAATCCTTGTCACTTCCTTCATCAGAGAATGCAGCTTAAAACCAGTAGGATGGGTCACTGTGCTCAACTGCATACCTTACACTCTGTACCTGGTTTAACAAAACTTTTCAGAATATAATAATGGCTTTCTATAATTCATTTGGTCCATACCATCATCCATATCAGAATCTGCACCATTTTCCAAAGCCTTCGTGTCTCCACTGTCAGCCAGATCAGGCTCATCAACCAGAACCTGTTAAAAGATTTAACCCAAGTTACATGTATAACTAACAGTGTCTACAAAACAGCTGATTAGAACAAAGAGATAAGAGTAAACTGCTCGAAACAAATGCACTGCAGTAATAGAAACACACCTTCTTCTTTTTCTTCTTCTTTTTTGTGGAAAAACTGAAATCTAAGTCATCCACAGCTTCAGCTGTGGATTCCTTTTCACCCTCTTGTCCTCCACTTTCTTCAGTTTTGTTGTCGGTGGAAGCATCCTGAGAGGAACAACAAAGTTGAAAGAGCCAAAAATTTGCCACATACAAAAAGACGGCTGTCTACTTTCCCTCTATTGGAAGGCATTAACAAAAAATTACTACAGCCAGTAAAGGGCCATGTAAAGGGCCATTTGTGGATACCGCTTACCAAGTGCTATGTCAAATGAATCTTTATACAAAACCATTCATACCAATCAAGATCATTTTCAGATGAACAATTTTCCACAAGGACACATTTAGAAATAGAGGTACAGTGTAAAGGGCAACTTAGATTTGGCTTATTGCAACACTTTCACATTAGCCTTGCTTATGAACGTTTATGAACACACAGGATCATTGCAACGAAATTACATCATCTTTACATTCAAGTGAAATCAAAATGCCTATACCGTTTTGTACATGTTTATATATAAATCCTATGATGATGATTATTATTACATCAGCTTTTGAAAAGAGAATTAATACTTTTAATAATCACTTACTGGGAGTGCATCTTCAAGACCCTCCATGTCATACGGTTTCTTTTTCTTCTTTTTCTTTTTCTTCATTCCAGAAAAGTCATCAAGGTCCAAGATGTCTGTTATAACAAACAAGTTATACATCTATAGTTTATAATATGTTTACAGAGCATGGTGGATTATATTAACAAGAGCTTGCAACTAAATCCATAAAAAGTTACTGCCCACAGAAAAATTTAAAGACCTCAGTTTAGATGCGCTCAGTTTGCCAAGTGGCTTCTATGCCAACTCTCCCAGATACAGACGTAATCCCCGTCTCCCATACAGGTCAACAGATCTCCTGGATTTGAAGAAAAGCATTTATTTTGTCCAATTGTCAGGCCTCTTTTGGGGAAAAGTTTGAAATATTTGACCCATTTTGAGGCCGAGTCAGAGGAGCTCTACTTTTAACAACATTTTTTTAGGTAGAGAAGGTTAAATTGGCGATCTCCTGGATTTTAATTTTTAGAACGGCATCTCCACAGTAGAAGGGGGATGTTCCTATTGCTCAGTTTTAGAAGGAAAAAAAACATTTCTCAATTATACGTACATGACTACGTACAATGCATTTAGCAATGTTGAAAGCAAAAATTAGCATTGAGCCATGTTTTACTTGATAGCTTGAAACATGGTTCAATTCAATTCAGTTTGGCCTTGTTGTGTGAAAATCACAACATGAAACTATCTGATTTCCGTTTTCAGACAGTATTAAACTAAACGTAGAAGTATTATAAGCTTAGAAAGTAAGCTCTATGCAAGCATTCTGTAAATTATATAAGCTTATGCATCTGCGCTAGACGCATGCTTGTATGTCGAAAACTCTCCTATGACTGCGTGAAATTGTGCCGCTCTCGTCTCCAATTTTGAGGCAGCAAAGAGTGCATGAATATGACAAGCGTTTTGTCAGTGATCATTGATCATCCTGATTACTAGCTATAGTCAACTAGCACAGCTCATATTCCGAGTTCATCGTCATATCTTGATTAAATTACCTGTATCTTCTTTGTCTTCCTTTTCTTCTGTCGCTACATTGTCCTGATTCTCGTTTTCAGGAGGATTGTCATTTTTCTCATCCACATTGGATGGAGCATTTGACTCTTCGAGAGCATCAAGATCTAGGGGAATCTTCTTCTTTTTCTTCTTTTTTTTCATGGTAGGATCGAACATCTACACGATTTTTAAGGTGAAATCACAAAC
>JAHPZR010054762.1:0-20154 GCA_019787425.1 Platygyra sinensis | reverse complement strand
AACCATCGAAAATACAATAATCGGATTCTCACCTGTGGTGCTTCTTCAAATAAAATGCAGACTAAAACCTATTAAGCTGGAGCCATCTAATTAGGGCTTTCACCAAATTCAATGTCGTACCTAAATGTGAGTAATCTAAAAATGGGACGAGAGCTGTTTCAGTCTTAAAACAAATTAATCTGAACGGAGGAACTGCACAGCAAAGTAAGTCAGTAAGTCCATTTCTTATATAGTTTTAAGCATGGCGCAAAATTTCATTACAGATTTCGCTGCCCTTTGCAGCTGCTTTTTTGTTAAAACAACTGCCGATCCAGAGAGACATCGAAATCGCGAACTTTTTTCTAAAGCGATTTTTGCTACCCAGTTAAGGAAGTCAATTGAAAGTACCGGCATTATTGATTCACTCTCAGACTTTACTGCAAAGTAGACATTTAGTCAGGAGCTGGGCATTCAAATTAATATTTTGAAGTTGAAAGCGAAGAGATCAATGTTTGTATTTCGAACAAGGCTTAAAACGATTTGAAACTTCAACTTTTTTTGCACAAAAAAGCTTGATCGAGTTTGCTTGCCAGGGTCATAACAGTTACAATTCTCG
The DNA here is from genome assembly GCA_019787425.1 of Platygyra sinensis. NCBI lineage: Eukaryota > Metazoa > Cnidaria > Anthozoa > Scleractinia > Merulinidae > Platygyra > Platygyra sinensis. The sequence goes on along the minus strand of JAHPZR010054762.1, from coordinate 19,559 downwards.
AAATGCTATGCTCAACCAATAATAACTGTAGTCCAATTTGATACAGTATAGGTGATACACCGTTAACTAAAACAATGACCTGTAAAAAGACAGGGTAGGTGGCATAAGAGATGTTAAAAAAAAAATCTCAAGTCGTAATAACATTTTCTTGAACGATGTTGACCTGCCTAAAAACGAGGAGCAAGACAATGTCACTATGGTTTTGCTAACGAGGCGACGAACTAAATCTCACACAAGGGTGACTGGTGGTCGAGATAAAGATAAAATATTTCCATAGAATATTCCCAGTAATTGAATCCCGAGAAGTACTTGTTTCCTTCTCGTTCGCGATATTGTTTCTCCAAGGATCGCAAGAATCGTTTAACATGCAATGAGTTTAAATTTATTTTGACAGTCGCTCCAAATCTGCTTAAGGGCCGGGTCGCACTATAGAGCGAATTCAAATATATCCAATTTTTGGCAAGGAAAAAACAAATTGGAACAAAAACAAAAATCGCAAGTTCAAAATATTGACAGTGGGTGCATTAGACCAACATGCTGGAGCCAAAACCGGCGTTACTGATTGAAATATACGTCACAAGATTTATGTTTCTTAATTAGATTCCATTCGAGAGTTTGACTTTTCGCAGACTTTTCTGCACGCTGCATGTTCTTGACTCTCATCTACACAGCAACTCGTGATTTTCAGCCCAGAATTAGACGAGCAGATTTTACTGGACTTGCGTTTATGTTGCTGCTTGCGTTCTTGCAATCGAAGAAGATTGTCTCGCTGTGCCATCCTTTCAAATTACTCCCAGTAACCGGACCCAGTCATAAGAATTTGAGTAAAAACGCCGCTCATATTTCTCATTTTCATTGAAATAACTGTAAAAAGCGTCAAAAAGATCGGGTGAAATTGATTTTGTCCCGCCAACGCACGCGCCAAAACTGGACTAGCCGTCAAAGTTATTTTCTCGCCGTAATTTTAGCCAAACAAGTTTTAACAAAACATGACAAATAAATGGTTAAAGCAACAAACTTGTTTGCTTTGCCAAAATTTGCTTGCCTCATCCTTTGCAAAATTTTGTCCAAACACATGGAGACATTTTCTTCTTAAAACTTGAGGTTTTCGTCATTACCATTTGACACCTGCCTGCTTGATACTGTGTGACATTTTTTTTTAAATTATGTTTTTTTTGTTTGTGGTGGGCGGGGGCGGAAAAGCGGTCACTTAGTTTCGAAGTGAGAGGGAGTTTTATTATTGATACCTTCTCCATGACTTTGCATACTTGGGTGGAGCGAGGCCGAGAGAGAGAGAGAGCTGCAAAGTGTCTTGCAAAAGAACAAAACACAACACGTCCATAAGGCTATGAGAAATCGACCTGTAACTATATTTTGACAGTACGTAAATAGTGAAACGCTGAAATTAAAACATCTGAGTATGAATAAACTCAGGTGGTGTGCGGCCTACGATCGCTAAGCATGCTGGTAGTAAGAGGAAAACAGCTCATTCGTATCAACGGCGTCGTCGAGTGCGCATCAAGTTATTGTGATGATTTCAACAAGAAAACCCTTGGAAGTCGCTTTTGTATACTTTATTCATCGTTTAAACTCTACAGATTGGCAAATATTCAACCACTTCTTCAAGAATTTTGGAAAGGATCGAAAAATATTGTTTTCACGATCGCCAGCGTGAAGGCTGTGAGATGTAACCTCACCTCACCTATCCTCTTCGCGCTCAGTTGCGCATAAGGCCGCACTACTTTTCCTCCACTTGTCCCTATCCTTGGCCATGGCTCTCACTTCCTCCCAGGACTTCCAGCCCGCCTTTGTCCTCTCTTTCTCCACAGTACGGCGCCAGGTGGTTTTGGGGCGACCGACTTTCCTTTTGCCCATAGGCGTCCAGGTAAGTGCCGTGACACAGTGATGTTCTCTGGGCATCCTAAGAACATGTCCCAAAAATCTCCATCTCCTTCTCTTTACTTCTACACTCATCCTTGTACATCCTGTTCTTTCGTTAAGTTCATCAATTGATACTATGTAAGGCCAAAATATACCCAGGCTTCTTTTGAGGCACTGGTATTGGAAGGAATCTAGTTTTCTGTTGTCTTGGACATTGGTCTTCCATGTCTCGCTTCCATATAACAGGACTGGCTTGACTAAGGTGTTAAATAGCTTGATCTTGGTCCTCCTATTGTACTGCTTCGAGCCCCATATTCTCTTTAGCTTCCTGAATGCTGTTTTGGCCTTACTCAATCTACTCTCCATATCTTTATCACAACCCTCCTCTGTGCTTACAACAGCTCCTAGATAGGTGAAATCCTTGGTTTCTTTGATAGTGTCACCATTTTGGAACTTGATTGGCTCTGTGATCTTGCAGTTCAGCCTCATGACTTGGGTTTTGGTCTTACTGATGTTTAAACCTATTCGCTGGGAAGCTTCTGCAAGCTTGTCTGTCTTCTTTTGCATCTGATGTTGGGTGGTGGAGATCAGAGCAATGTCATCAGCGAAGTCAAGATCTTCTAGTTGGTCCATGAACCTCCATCTTATTCCGGTGTTGGCTTGCTTGGTCGTCTCGCACATTATCCAATCAATGGCAAGGAGAAACAAGAACCCAGACATTACGCAACCTTGTTTGACACCCGTCTCGACTTTGAACCACTCGGATGTTTGGCCGCCATCGAGAACTGCACACTCACTATCTTGGTATAGAAGTTGGACTATCCTTATGATCTTTATTGGTATACCATACGCCTTCATGATGTCCCAGAGGCTGGGTCGGTGCAGTGAGTCAAAGGCTTTCTCAAAGTCAATGAAGTTAATGACTAGAGGGGTTTGCCACTCATACGACTGCTCGATAATGTTGCGCAAGATGAAGATTTGTTCTGTGGTGTTTCTTCCTTGTCGAAATCCTGCTTGCTCTGTTCTTAGCCTCTTATCAACCCCACTCTTCAAACGCTCGATAAGGATCTTACCCAACACCTTACTAGCTATAACAAGAAGCGTGATACCTCGCCAGTTTGTGCATTCTTTTAAATTACCCTTCTTTGGTAGTTTGACAATAAGCCCCTTCAACCATTCATGTGGCATCACCTCGTTTTCCCAGATCATCTGAATGACCTCGTGCAGTTTTTGTGTAGTTGTCTTGATGTCTGCTTTTAACAACTCCGCAACAATGTTGTCAACACCAGCTGCTTTTCCATTTTTTAGGGAACTTATCGCATTCTTGACTTCTCCTTTGCTGATTGGTCTGGTGCTTATCTCCTCAATCTCAGGAACTTCGTCAGCTGTTATCACTATTGGGTTCGTCGGTGGTGGTCTGTTGAGGATCTCTTCAAAGTGCTCTTTCCATCTAGCAAGCCTGCTGGAGTCATTTGTGATGGTCTTACCACTCTTGTCGTTAATAGCAGTGTTCTTGTGGATTCCCTCATTACATATGGTCTTTGTTATCCCGTATAGAGTCTTCATGTTTCCCATATCTGCTGCATGCTGCGCATCATCCATCAGGCTGTTAAGCCACTCTCTTTTGTCAGTAAGGTTAATCGCATTTTATTTAACCAAATAAATATCTCGTGAGATTTTCACACACAATAATATCAATTTATTGCTACACGGAGAAAGGTTAAGGAAATGATTGGTAATCGTCTTCTCTCTTTCAAACATTTTGATATATTTACTTCTGTTCTTCCTTGAAGACACCTCGTAGTAAGGTAAAAAACATTTCAAATGCACAGTGGCCGTGAAATAAAACCTCGCTAGTGTAGTTAATTATCCAAATAATTCGTCACAGATAGACTCAGACATCGCTTAGAGATTTCTGGTCCCGCAAAATATATACATGTACATATAACAATAAAGAACATTGGGGCGAGTAGCCCTTACTGATTCAGTTGTTGTTATTTAGCCCACTGTTTACATCTTCACTACATCCGGAGAGTCAGTTATTTATTCTGGGCGGGAAGATGGAATGCATCGGAGTGGAGTTGCAATAATGATGTCAAAGCATGCAGAGGCGTCGTTAATGGAGTGGCAACCAATCAATGATAGAATAATAATGGCCCGATTCTATTCCAAATACATCAAACTTACTATTATTCATACCTATGCTCCCACATTAGATGCAGTAGATGAAGATAAGGAGCTGTTTTACGAACAGTTACAGAGCACTGTGGAGAAGGTGAACAAGCATGATCTCCTGCTCATAACTGGTGATATGAATGCTAAGGTTGGTTCGTCCAACCATAATAGGGAGAGGGTTATGGGCAAGCATGGAACTGGAATAATGAACAGTAATGGAGAAAGGTTGATAGACTTCTGTGAGATGAACAACTTGGTAATCACTGGAACTATTTTCCCCCATAAAGACATCCATAAAAACACCTGGACATCCCCCGATGGTAAAACACACAACCAGATAGACCACATCTTAGTTAACCAGCAGTTCAGGAGATCCATCCTGGACACAAGAGTAAGGCGAGGAGCTGACGTTGCCTCCGATCACCATTTAGTTCAAACCCGCGTACGACTCAAGCTGAAAAAGATCATAAAACCGACTAGCTCACGCATTAGGTATGATATTGACAAGCTCAGACATGAAGCAGTTAGAAAAGAGTTTACCCTAGAGCTCCGCAATCGATTTGCCGTTTTGGAAGCAGCAGAAGATGATGATCATGATATCAATAGCAAGTGGGCCCAATTCAGCAAAGCCTATAACAATACAGCAGAGAATGTATTAGGTAGGAAAAGGAAGAGTAGCAAACCATGGATCAGTCCTGAGTCATGGGGGAAGGTCGAGGAGCGGAAACAGCTTAAGGGCAAAGCAGAAAATGCTAAGTCTGAAAGGATCCAACAACAACTACGTGCAAAATACAGGAGTAAAGACAAGGAGGTGAAGAAGAGTTTGAAATCTGACAAAAGAGAGTGGCTTAACAGCCTGATGGATGATGCGCAGCATGCAGCAGATATGGGAAACATGAAGACTCTATACGGGATAACAAAGACCATATGCAATGAGGGAATCCACAAGAACACTGCTATTAACGACAAGAGTGGTAAGACCATCACAAATGACTCCAGCAGGCTTGCTAGATGGAAAGAGCACTTTGAAGAGATCCTCAACAGACCACCACCGACGAACCCAATAGTGATAACAGCTGACGAAGTTCCTGAGATTGAGGAGATAAGCACCAGACCAATCAGCAAAGGAGAAGTCAAGAATGCGATAAGTTCCCTAAAAAATGGAAAAGCAGCTGGTGTTGACAACATTGTTGCGGAGTTGTTAAAAGCAGACATCAAGACAACTACACAAAAACTGCACGAGGTCATTCAGATGATCTGGGAAAACGAGGTGATGCCACATGAATGGTTGAAGGGGCTTATTGTCAAACTACCAAAGAAGGGTAATTTAAAAGAATGCACAAACTGGCGAGGTATCACGCTTCTTGTTATAGCTAGTAAGGTGTTGGGTAAGATCCTTATCGAGCGTTTGAAGAGCGGGGTTGATAAGAGGCTAAGAACAGAGCAAGCAGGATTTCGACAAGGAAGAAACACCACAGAACAAATCTTCATCTTGCGCAACATTATCGAGCAGTCGTATGAGTGGCAAACCCCTCTAGTCATTAACTTCATTGACTTTGAGAAAGCCTTTGACTCACTGCACCGACCCAGCCTCTGGGACATCATGAAGGCGTATGGTATACCAATAAAGATCATAAGGATAGTCCAACTTCTATACCAAGATAGTGAGTGTGCAGTTCTCGATGGCGGCCAAACATCCGAGTGGTTCAAAGTCGAGACGGGTGTCAAACAAGGTTGCGTAATGTCTGGGTTCTTGTTTCTCCTTGCCATTGATTGGATAATGTGCGAGACGACCAAGCAAGCCAACACCGGAATAAGATGGAGGTTCATGGACCAACTAGAAGATCTTGACTTCGCTGATGACATTGCTCTGATCTCCACCACCCAACATCAGATGCAAAAGAAGACAGACAAGCTTGCAGAAGCTTCCCAGCGAATAGGTTTAAACATCAGTAAGACCAAAACCCAAGTCATGAGGCTGAACTGCAAGATCACAGAGCCAATCAAGTTCCAAAATGGTGACACTATCAAAGAAACCAAGGATTTCACCTATCTAGGAGCTGTTGTAAGCACAGAGGAGGGTTGTGATAAAGATATGGAGAGTAGATTGAGTAAGGCCAAAACAGCATTCAGGAAGCTAAAGAGAATATGGGGCTCGAAGCAGTACAATAGGAGGACCAAGATCAGGCTATTTAACACCTTAGTCAAGCCAGTCCTGTTATATGGAAGCGAGACATGGAAGACCAATGTCCAAGACAACAGAAAACTAGATTCCTTCCAATACCAGTGCCTCAAAAGAAGCCTGGGTATATTTTGGCCTTACATAGTATCGATTGATGAACTTAACGAAAGAACAGGATGTACAAGGATGAGTGTAGAAGTAAAGAGAAGGAGATGGAGATTTTTGGGACATGTTCTTAGGATGCCCAGAGAACATCACTGTGTCACGGCACTTACCTGGACACCTATGGGCAAAAGGAAAGTCGGTCGCCCCAAAACCACCTGGCGCCGTACTGTGGAGAAAGAGAGGACAAAGGCGGGCTGGAAGTCCTGGGAGGAAGTGAGAGCCATGGCCAAGGATAGGGACAAGTGGAGGAAGAGTAGTGCGGCCTTATGCGCAACTGAGCGCGAAGAGGATAGGTGAGGTGAGGTTACATCTCACAGCCTTCACGCTGGCGATCGTGAAAACAATATTTTTCGATCCTTTCCAAAATTCTTGAAGAAGTGGTTGAATATTTGCCAATCTGTAGAGTTTAAACGATGAATAAAGTATACAAAAGCGACTTCCAAGGGTTTTCTTGTTGAAATCATCACAATAACTTGATGCGCACTCGACGACGCCGTTGATACGAATGAGCTGTTTTCCTCTTACTACCAGCATGCTTAGCGATCGTAGGCCGCACACCACCTGAGTTTATTCATACTCAGATGTTTTAATTTCAGCGTTTCACTATTTACGTACTGTCAAAATATAGTTACAGGTCGATTTCTCATAGCCTTATGGACGTGTTGTGTTTTGTTCTTTTGCAAGACACTTTGCAGCTCTCTCTCTCTCTCGGCCTCGCTCCACCCAAGTATGCAAAGTCATGGAGAAGGTATCAATAATAAAACTCCCTCTCACTTCGAAACTAAGTGACCGCTTTTCCGCCCCCGCCCACCACAAACAAAAAAAACATAATTTAAAAAAAAATGTCACACAGTATCAAGCAGGCAGGTGTCAAATGGTAATGACGAAAACCTCAAGTTTTAAGAAGAAAATGTCTCCATGTGTTTGGACAAAATTTTGCAAAGGATGAGGCAAGCAAATTTTGGCAAAGCAAACAAGTTTGTTGCTTTAACCATTTATTTGTCATGTTTTGTTAAAACTTGTTTGGCTAAAATTACGGCGAGAAAATAACTTTGACGGCTAGTCCAGTTTTGGCGCGTGCGTTGGCGGGACAAAATCAATTTCACCCGATCTTTTTGACGCTTTTTACAGTTATTTCAATGAAAATGAGAAATATGAGCGGCGTTTTTTACTCAAATTCTTATGACTGGGTCCGGTTACTGGGAGTAATTTGAAAGGATGGCACAGCGAGACAATCTTCTTCGATTGCAAGAACGCAAGCAGCAACATAAACGCAAGTCCAGTAAAATCTGCTCGTCTAATTCTGGGCTGAAAATCACGAGTTGCTGTGTAGATGAGAGTCAAGAACATGCAGCGTGCAGAAAAGTCTGCGAAAAGTCAAACTCTCGAATGGAATCTAATTAAGAAACATAAATCTTGTGACGTATATTTCAATCAGTAACGCCGGTTTTGGCTCCAGCATGTTGGTCTAATGCACCCACTGTCAATATTTTGAACTTGCGATTTTTGTTTTTGTTCCAATTTGTTTTTTCCTTGCCAAAAATTGGATATATTTGAATTCGCTCTATAGTGCGACCCGGCCCTTAAGCAGATTTGGAGCGACTGTCAAAATAAATTTAAACTCATTGCATGTTAAACGATTCTTGCGATCCTTGGAGAAACAATATCGCGAACGAGAAGGAAACAAGTACTTCTCGGGATTCAATTACTGGGAATATTCTATGGAAATATTTTATCTTTATCTCGACCACCAGTCACCCTTGTGTGAGATTTAGTTCGTCGCCTCGTTAGCAAAACCATAGTGACATTGTCTTGCTCCTCGTTTTTAGGCAGGTCAACATCGTTCAAGAAAATGTTATTACGACTTGAGATTTTTTTTTTAACATCTCTTATGCCACCTACCCTGTCTTTTTACAGGTCATTGTTTTAGTTAACGGTGTATCACCTATACTGTATCAAATTGGACTACAGTTATTATTGGTTGAGCATAGCATTTCGAGAATTGTAACTGTTATGACCCTGGCAAGCAAACTCGATCAAGCTTTTTTGTGCAAAAAAAGTTGAAGTTTCAAATCGTTTTAAGCCTTGTTCGAAATACAAACATTGATCTCTTCGCTTTCAACTTCAAAATATTAATTTGAATGCCCAGCTCCTGACTAAATGTCTACTTTGCAGTAAAGTCTGAGAGTGAATCAATAATGCCGGTACTTTCAATTGACTTCCTTAACTGGGTAGCAAAAATCGCTTTAGAAAAAAGTTCGCGATTTCGATGTCTCTCTGGATCGGCAGTTGTTTTAACAAAAAAGCAGCTGCAAAGGGCAGCGAAATCTGTAATGAAATTTTGCGCCATGCTTAAAACTATATAAGAAATGGACTTACTGACTTACTTTGCTGTGCAGTTCCTCCGTTCAGATTAATTTGTTTTAAGACTGAAACAGCTCTCGTCCCATTTTTAGATTACTCACATTTAGGTACGACATTGAATTTGGTGAAAGCCCTAATTAGATGGCTCCAGCTTAATAGGTTTTAGTCTGCATTTTATTTGAAGAAGCACCACAGGTGAGAATCCGATTATTGTATTTTCGATGGTTTTTTTTTTTTTCGTTTTTGTTATGTTTTATTTTACTTGAGACATCTGTCGCTCACCAGCCCGTAAATTTATTCTTTTTTTCATTATTACTTTTTTTAATATTTTTTCTATATTGGTCTTTAGACGACAAAAAGAAGCGTTTTAACACCCACTGCAATCAGCGAAAGTCAGAATTGCACTTTTTTAAAAGAATGCGAAGATTTAGCTTGGATAGATTTTGAACCGTTAGCATGCATTCATAGTATGACCGGTAACACGATTGGAACAAACATCTGTAAAATAAATAATAAAAACTCTTATTATATGGCTCTGTCTCAAAAGGACTGGGAACTACCAAATTCACAAATTTGATTGGCTGAAATTGATATTGACCGCGGTCTAGATTTTCCCATCTAGACTGGCAACTAGACCGGTAATGTTTTGAAGTGAAAAAATTGCAAGCTAAAAGGCAAAATCATTGCCTGTTTTCATCTCAAAATATATATTCCTGTAAGTGCCGAAGAGCTGATGAAAAAAAAACCATCGAAAATACAATAATCGGATTCTCACCTGTGGTGCTTCTTCAAATAAAATGCAGACTAAAACCTATTAAGCTGGAGCCATCTAATTAGGGCTTTCACCAAATTCAATGTCGTACCTAAATGTGAGTAATCTAAAAATGGGACGAGAGCTGTTTCAGTCTTAAAACAAATTAATCTGAACGGAGGAACTGCACAGCAAAGTAAGTCAGTAAGTCCATTTCTTATATAGTTTTAAGCATGGCGCAAAATTTCATTACAGATTTCGCTGCCCTTTGCAGCTGCTTTTTTGTTAAAACAACTGCCGATCCAGAGAGACATCGAAATCGCGAACTTTTTTCTAAAGCGATTTTTGCTACCCAGTTAAGGAAGTCAATTGAAAGTACCGGCATTATTGATTCACTCTCAGACTTTACTGCAAAGTAGACATTTAGTCAGGAGCTGGGCATTCAAATTAATATTTTGAAGTTGAAAGCGAAGAGATCAATGTTTGTATTTCGAACAAGGCTTAAAACGATTTGAAACTTCAACTTTTTTTGCACAAAAAAGCTTGATCGAGTTTGCTTGCCAGGGTCATAACAGTTACAATTCTCGAAATGCTATGCTCAACCAATAATAACTGTAGTCCAATTTGATACAGTATAGGTGATACACCGTTAACTAAAACAATGACCTGTAAAAAGACAGGGTAGGTGGCATAAGAGATGTTAAAAAAAAAATCTCAAGTCGTAATAACATTTTCTTGAACGATGTTGACCTGCCTAAAAACGAGGAGCAAGACAATGTCACTATGGTTTTGCTAACGAGGCGACGAACTAAATCTCACACAAGGGTGACTGGTGGTCGAGATAAAGATAAAATATTTCCATAGAATATTCCCAGTAATTGAATCCCGAGAAGTACTTGTTTCCTTCTCGTTCGCGATATTGTTTCTCCAAGGATCGCAAGAATCGTTTAACATGCAATGAGTTTAAATTTATTTTGACAGTCGCTCCAAATCTGCTTAAGGGCCGGGTCGCACTATAGAGCGAATTCAAATATATCCAATTTTTGGCAAGGAAAAAACAAATTGGAACAAAAACAAAAATCGCAAGTTCAAAATATTGACAGTGGGTGCATTAGACCAACATGCTGGAGCCAAAACCGGCGTTACTGATTGAAATATACGTCACAAGATTTATGTTTCTTAATTAGATTCCATTCGAGAGTTTGACTTTTCGCAGACTTTTCTGCACGCTGCATGTTCTTGACTCTCATCTACACAGCAACTCGTGATTTTCAGCCCAGAATTAGACGAGCAGATTTTACTGGACTTGCGTTTATGTTGCTGCTTGCGTTCTTGCAATCGAAGAAGATTGTCTCGCTGTGCCATCCTTTCAAATTACTCCCAGTAACCGGACCCAGTCATAAGAATTTGAGTAAAAACGCCGCTCATATTTCTCATTTTCATTGAAATAACTGTAAAAAGCGTCAAAAAGATCGGGTGAAATTGATTTTGTCCCGCCAACGCACGCGCCAAAACTGGACTAGCCGTCAAAGTTATTTTCTCGCCGTAATTTTAGCCAAACAAGTTTTAACAAAACATGACAAATAAATGGTTAAAGCAACAAACTTGTTTGCTTTGCCAAAATTTGCTTGCCTCATCCTTTGCAAAATTTTGTCCAAACACATGGAGACATTTTCTTCTTAAAACTTGAGGTTTTCGTCATTACCATTTGACACCTGCCTGCTTGATACTGTGTGACATTTTTTTTTAAATTATGTTTTTTTTGTTTGTGGTGGGCGGGGGCGGAAAAGCGGTCACTTAGTTTCGAAGTGAGAGGGAGTTTTATTATTGATACCTTCTCCATGACTTTGCATACTTGGGTGGAGCGAGGCCGAGAGAGAGAGAGAGCTGCAAAGTGTCTTGCAAAAGAACAAAACACAACACGTCCATAAGGCTATGAGAAATCGACCTGTAACTATATTTTGACAGTACGTAAATAGTGAAACGCTGAAATTAAAACATCTGAGTATGAATAAACTCAGGTGGTGTGCGGCCTACGATCGCTAAGCATGCTGGTAGTAAGAGGAAAACAGCTCATTCGTATCAACGGCGTCGTCGAGTGCGCATCAAGTTATTGTGATGATTTCAACAAGAAAACCCTTGGAAGTCGCTTTTGTATACTTTATTCATCGTTTAAACTCTACAGATTGGCAAATATTCAACCACTTCTTCAAGAATTTTGGAAAGGATCGAAAAATATTGTTTTCACGATCGCCAGCGTGAAGGCTGTGAGATGTAACCTCACCTCACCTATCCTCTTCGCGCTCAGTTGCGCATAAGGCCGCACTACTTTTCCTCCACTTGTCCCTATCCTTGGCCATGGCTCTCACTTCCTCCCAGGACTTCCAGCCCGCCTTTGTCCTCTCTTTCTCCACAGTACGGCGCCAGGTGGTTTTGGGGCGACCGACTTTCCTTTTGCCCATAGGTGTCCAGGTAAGTGCCGTGACACAGTGATGTTCTCTGGGCATCCTAAGAACATGTCCCAAAAATCTCCATCTCCTTCTCTTTACTTCTACACTCATCCTTGTACATCCTGTTCTTTCGTTAAGTTCATCAATCGATACTATGTAAGGCCAAAATATACCCAGGCTTCTTTTGAGGCACTGGTATTGGAAGGAATCTAGTTTTCTGTTGTCTTGGACATTGGTCTTCCATGTCTCGCTTCCATATAACAGGACTGGCTTGACTAAGGTGTTAAATAGCCTGATCTTGGTCCTCCTATTGTACTGCTTCGAGCCCCATATTCTCTTTAGCTTCCTGAATGCTGTTTTGGCCTTACTCAATCTACTCTCCATATCTTTATCACAACCCTCCTCTGTGCTTACAACAGCTCCTAGATAGGTGAAATCCTTGGTTTCTTTGATAGTGTCACCATTTTGGAACTTGATTGGCTCTGTGATCTTGCAGTTCAGCCTCATGACTTGGGTTTTGGTCTTACTGATGTTTAAACCTATTCGCTGGGAAGCTTCTGCAAGCTTGTCTGTCTTCTTTTTGCATCTGATGTTGGGTGGTGGAGATCAGAGCAATGTCATCAGCGAAGTCAAGATCTTCTAGTTGGTCCATGAACCTCCATCTTATTCCGGTGTTGGCTTGCTTGGTCGTCTCGCACATTATCCAATCAATGGCAAGGAGAAACAAGAACCCAGACATTACGCAACCTTGTTTGACACCCGTCTCGACTTTGAACCACTCGGATGTTTGGCCGCCATCGAGAACTGCACACTCACTATCTTGGTATAGAAGTTGGACTATCCTTATGATCTTTATTGGTATACCATACGCCTTCATGATGTCCCAGAGGCTGGGTCGGTGCAGTGAGTCAAAGGCTTTCTCAAAGTCAATGAAGTTAATGACTAGAGGGGTTTGCCACTCATACGACTGCTCGATAATGTTGCGCAAGATGAAGATTTGTTCTGTGGTGTTTCTTCCTTGTCGAAATCCTGCTTGCTCTGTTCTTAGCCTCTTATCAACCCCGCTCTTCAAACGCTCGATAAGGATCTTACCCAACACCTTACTAGCTATAACAAGAAGCGTGATACCTCGCCAGTTTGTGCATTCTTTTAAATTACCCTTCTTTGGTAGTTTGACAATAAGCCCCTTCAACCATTCATGTGGCATCACCTCGTTTTCCCAGATCATCTGAATGACCTCGTGCAGTTTTTGTGTAGTTGTCTTGATGTCTGCTTTTAACAACTCCGCAACAATGTTGTCAACACCAGCTGCTTTTCCATTTTTTAGGGAACTTATCGCATTCTTGACTTCTCCTTTGCTGATTGGTCTGGTGCTTATCTCCTCAATCTCAGGAACTTCGTCAGCTGTTATCACTATTGGGTTCGTCGGTGGTGGTCTGTTGAGGATCTCTTCAAAGTGCTCTTTCCATCTAGCAAGCCTGCTGGAGTCATTTGTGATGGTCTTACCGCTCTTGTCGTTAATAGCAGTGTTCTTGTGGGTTCCTTCATTGCATATGGTCTTTGCTATCCCGTATAGAGTCTTCATGTTTCCCATATCTGCTGCATGCTGCGCATCATCCATCAGGCTGTTAAGCCACTCTCTTTTGTCAGATTTCAAACTCTTCTTCACCTCCTTGCCTAACAAGATTCTGTGGGACAAATTTTAGATTCCACTGCAAACAAGTGTTTGATCAGGCTCAGTACATGTAAGGTTAATCGCATTTTATTTAACCAAATAAATATACTCGTGGATGATTTGCACACCACAATAATATCAAATTTATTGGCTACACGGAGAAAGGTTAAGGAAAGATTGGTAATCGGCTTCTCTCTTTCAAACATTTTGATATATTTTCCTTCTGTTCTTCCTTGAAGACACCTCGTAGTAAGGTAAAAAACATTTCAAATGCACAGTGGCCGTGAAATAAAACCTCGCTAGTGTAGTTAATATCCAAATAATTCGTCACAGATAGACTCAGACATCGCTTAGAGATTTCTGGTCCCGCACAAAATATATACATGTACATATAACAATAAAGAACAGTGGCGAGTAGCCCTTACTGATTCAGTTGTTGTTATTAGCCTCACGTTTACATCTCACTACATCCGGAGAGTCAGTTATTTATTCTGGGCGGGAAGATGGAATGCATCGGAGTGGAGTTGCAATAATGATGTCAAAGCATGCAGAGGCGTCGTTAATGGAGTGGCAACCAATCAATGATAGAATAATAATGGCCCGATTCTATTCCAAATACATCAAACTTACTATTATTCATACCTATGCTCCCACATTAGATGCAGTAGATGAAGATAAGGAGCTGTTTTACGAACAGTTACAGAGCACTGTGGAGAAGGTGAACAAGCATGATCTCCTGCTCATAACTGGTGATATGAATGCTAAGGTTGGTTCGTCCAACCATAATAGGGAGAGGGTTATGGGCAAGCATGGAACTGGAATAATGAACAGTAATGGAGAAAGGTTGATAGACTTCTGTGAGATGAACAACTTGGTGATCACTGGAACTATTTTCCCCCATAAAGACATCCATAAAAACACCTGGACATCCCCCGATGGTAAAACACACAACCAGATAGACCACATCTTAGTTAACCAGCAGTTCAGGAGATCCATCCTGGACACAAGAGTAAGGCGAGGAGCTGACGTTGCCTCCGATCACCATTTAGTTCAAACCCGCGTACGACTCAAGCTGAAAAAGATCATAAAACCGACTAGCTCACGCATTAGGTATGATATTGACAAGCTCAGACATGAAGCAGTTAGAAAAGAGTTTACCCTAGAGCTCCGCAATCGATTTGCCGTTTTGGAAGCAGCAGAAGATGATGATCATGATATCAATAGCAAGTGGGCCCAATTCAGCAAAGCCTATAACAATACAGCAGAGAATGTATTGGGTAGGAAAAGGAAGAGTAGCAAACCATGGATCAGTCCTGAGTCATGGGGGAAGGTCGAGGAGCGGAAACAGCTTAAGGGCAAAGCAGAAAATGCTAAGTCTGAAAGGATCCAACAACAACTACGTGCAAAATACAGGAGTAAAGACAAGGAGGTGAAGAAGAGTTTGAAATCTGACAAAAGAGAGTGGCTTAACAGCCTGATGGATGATGCGCAGCATGCAGCAGATATGGGAAACATGAAGACTCTATACGGGATAACAAAGACCATATGCAATGAGGGAATCCACAAGAACACTGCTATTAACGACAAGAGTGGTAAGACCATCACAAATGACTCCAGCAGGCTTGCTAGATGGAAAGAGCACTTTGAAGAGATCCTCAACAGACCACCACCGACGAACCCAATAGTGATAACAGCTGACGAAGTTCCTGAGATTGAGGAGATAAGCACCAGACCAATCAGCAAAGGAGAAGTCAAGAATGCGATAAGTTCCCTAAAAAATGGAAAAGCAGCTGGTGTTGACAACATTGTTGCGGAGTTGTTAAAAGCAGACATCAAGACAACTACACAAAAACTGCACGAGGTCATTCAGATGATCTGGGAAAACGAGGTGATGCCACATGAATGGTTGAAGGGGCTTATTGTCAAACTACCAAAGAAGGGTAATTTAAAAGAATGCACAAACTGGCGAGGTATCACGCTTCTTGTTATAGCTAGTAAGGTGTTGGGTAAGATCCTTATCGAGCGTTTGAAGAGCGGGGTTGATAAGAGGCTAAGAACAGAGCAAGCAGGATTTCGACAAGGAAGAAACACCACAGAACAAATCTTCATCTTGCGCAACATTATCGAGCAGTCGTATGAGTGGCAAACCCCTCTAGTCATTAACTTCATTGACTTTGAGAAAGCCTTTGACTCACTGCACCGACCCAGCCTCTGGGACATCATGAAGGCGTATGGTATACCAATAAAGATCATAAGGATAGTCCAACTTCTATACCAAGATAGTGAGTGTGCAGTTCTCGATGGCGGCCAAACATCCGAGTGGTTCAAAGTCGAGACGGGTGTCAAACAAGGTTGCGTAATGTCTGGGTTCTTGTTTCTCCTTGCCATTGATTGGATAATGTGCGAGACGACCAAGCAAGCCAACACCGGAATAAGATGGAGGTTCATGGACCAACTAGAAGATCTTGACTTCGCTGATGACATTGCTCTGATCTCCACCACCCAACATCAGATGCAAAAGAAGACAGACAAGCTTGCAGAAGCTTCCCAGCGAATAGGTTTAAACATCAGTAAGACCAAAACCCAAGTCATGAGGCTGAACTGCAAGATCACAGAGCCAATCAAGTTCCAAAATGGTGACACTATCAAAGAAACCAAGGATTTCACCTATCTAGGAGCTGTTGTAAGCACAGAGGAGGGTTGTGATAAAGATATGGAGAGTAGATTGAGTAAGGCCAAAACAGCATTCAGGAAGCTAAAGAGAATATGGGGCTCGAAGCAGTACAATAGGAGGACCAAGATCAGGCTATTTAACACCTTAGTCAAGCCAGTCCTGTTATATGGAAGCGAGACATGGAAGACCAATGTCCAAGACAACAGAAAACTAGATTCCTTCCAATACCAGTGCCTCAAAAGAAGCCTGGGTATATTTTGGCCTTACATAGTATCGATTGATGAACTTAACGAAAGAACAGGATGTACAAGGATGAGTGTAGAAGTAAAGAGAAGGAGATGGAGATTTTTGGGACATGTTCTTAGGATGCCCAGAGAACATCACTGTGTCACGGCACTTACCTGGACACCTATGGGCAAAAGGAAAGTCGGTCGCCCCAAAACCACCTGGCGCCGTACTGTGGAGAAAGAGAGGACAAAGGCGGGCTGGAAGTCCTGGGAGGAAGTGAGAGCCATGGCCAAGGATAGGGACAAGTGGAGGAAGAGTAGTGCGGCCTTATGCGCAACTGAGCGCGAAGAGGATAGGTGAGGTGAGGTTACATCTCACAGCCTTCACGCTGGCGATCGTGAAAACAATATTTTTCGATCCTTTCCAAAATTCTTGAAGAAGTGGTTGAATATTTGCCAATCTGTAGAGTTTAAACGATGAATAAAGTATACAAAAGCGACTTCCAAGGGTTTTCTTGTTGAAATCATCACAATAACTTGATGCGCACTCGACGACGCCGTTGATACGAATGAGCTGTTTTCCTCTTACTACCAGCATGCTTAGCGATCGTAGGCCGCACACCACCTGAGTTTATTCATACTCAGATGTTTTAATTTCAGCGTTTCACTATTTACGTACTGTCAAAATATAGTTACAGGTCGATTTCTCATAGCCTTATGGACGTGTTGTGTTTTGTTCTTTTGCAAGACACTTTGCAGCTCTCTCTCTCTCTCGGCCTCGCTCCACCCAAGTATGCAAAGTCATGGAGAAGGTATCAATAATAAAACTCCCTCTCACTTCGAAACTAAGTGACCGCTTTTCCGCCCCCGCCCACCACAAACAAAAAAAAACATAATTTAAAAAAAAATGTCACACAGTATCAAGCAGGCAGGTGTCAAATGGTAATGACGAAAACCTCAAGTTTTAAGAAGAAAATGTCTCCATGTGTTTGGACAAAATTTTGCAAAGGATGAGGCAAGCAAATTTTGGCAAAGCAAACAAGTTTGTTGCTTTAACCATTTATTTGTCATGTTTTGTTAAAACTTGTTTGGCTAAAATTACGGCGAGAAAATAACTTTGACGGCTAGTCCAGTTTTGGCGCGTGCGTTGGCGGGACAAAATCAATTTCACCCGATCTTTTTGACGCTTTTTACAGTTATTTCAATGAAAATGAGAAATATGAGCGGCGTTTTTACTCAAATTCTTATGACTGGGTCCGGTTACTGGGAGTAATTTGAAAGGATGGCACAGCGAGACAATCTTCTTCGATTGCAAGAACGCAAGCAGCAACATAAACGCAAGTCCAGTAAAATCTGCTCGTCTAATTCTGGGCTGAAAATCACGAGTTGCTGTGTAGATGAGAGTCAAGAACATGCAGCGTGCAGAAAAGTCTGCGAAAAGTCAAACTCTCGAATGGAATCTAATTAAGAAACATAAATCTTGTGACGTATATTTCAATCAGTAACGCCGGTTTTGGCTCCAGCATGTTGGTCTAATGCACCCACTGTCAATATTTTGAACTTGCGATTTTTGTTTTTGTTCCAATTTGTTTTTTCCTTGCCAAAAATTGGATATATTTGAATTCGCTCTATAGTGCGACCCGGCCCTTAAGCAGATTTGGAGCGACTGTCAAAATAAATTTAAACTCATTGCATGTTAAACGATTCTTGCGATCCTTGGAGAAACAATATCGCGAACGAGAAGGAAACAAGTACTTCTCGGGATTCAATTACTGGGAATATTCTATGGAAATATTTTATCTTTATCTCGACCACCAGTCACCCTTGTGTGAGATTTAGTTCGTCGCCTCGTTAGCAAAACCATAGTGACATTGTCTTGCTCCTCGTTTTTAGGCAGGTCAACATCGTTCAAGAAAATGTTATTACGACTTGAGATTTTTTTTTTAACATCTCTTATGCCACCTACCCTGTCTTTTTACAGGTCATTGTTTTAGTTAACGGTGTATCACCTATACTGTATCAAATTGGACTACAGTTATTATTGGTTGAGCATAGCATTTCGAGAATTGTAACTGTTATGACCCTGGCAAGCAAACTCGATCAAGCTTTTTTGTGCAAAAAAAGTTGAAGTTTCAAATCGTTTTAAGCCTTGTTCGAAATACAAACATTGATCTCTTCGCTTTCAACTTCAAAATATTAATTTGAATGCCCAGCTCCTGACTAAATGTCTACTTTGCAGTAAAGTCTGAGAGTGAATCAATAATGCCGGTACTTTCAATTGACTTCCTTAACTGGGTAGCAAAAATCGCTTTAGAAAAAAGTTCGCGATTTCGATGTCTCTCTGGATCGGCAGTTGTTTTAACAAAAAAGCAGCTGCAAAGGGCAGCGAAATCTGTAATGAAATTTTGCGCCATGCTTAAAACTATATAAGAAATGGACTTACTGACTTACTTTGCTGTGCAGTTCCTCCGTTCAGATTAATTTGTTTTAAGACTGAAACAGCTCTCGTCCCATTTTTAGATTACTCACATTTAGGTACGACATTGAATTTGGTGAAAGCCCTAATTAGATGGCTCCAGCTTAATAGGTTTTAGTCTGCATTTTATTTGAAGAAGCACCACAGGTGAGAATCCGATTATTGTATTTTCGATGGTTTTTTTTTTTTTTCGTTTTTGTTATGTTTTATTTTACTTGAGACATCTGTCGCTCACCAGCCCGTAAATTTATTCTTTTTTTCATTATTACTTTTTTTAATATTTTTCTATATTGGTCTTTAGACGACAAAAAGAAGCGTTTTAACACCCACTGCAATCAGCGAAAAGTCAGAATTGCACTTTTTTAAAAGAATGCGAAGATTTAGCTTGGATAGATTTTGAAACGTTTATAGGCATGCATTTCAATAGTATGACACGGTAACCACGAATGGAACCAAACATCTGTAAAATAATAATAAAAACTCTTATATATGGCTCTGTCTCAAAAGACTGGGAACTACCAAATTCACAAATTTGATTG
>JAHPZR010054759.1:0-19181 GCA_019787425.1 Platygyra sinensis | reverse complement strand
TATGAAAACCTTGGAAAGGCTTCTCAGGGGCTCGGTGACTTTGTAAAGGCCATAGACTACCACGAACTGCATCTTAGCATTGCCAATAAGATGGGAGACAAAGCGGGAGAAGGTACTGCGTATAGTCATATTGGCAGTGCTTACCAGGGTCTCGGTGATTTTAAAATAGCTGCACACTACCACAAGCTACATCTCAAAATTGCGAAAGACCTAGGCAACAAGAAAATGGAAGGGGCTGCGTACGGAAACCTGAGCAAGGCATACCTGAGTCTCGGTGGTTCCAGAAAAGCCATAGATTACCACAGGCTACATCTTGCTATCGCTAAAGAGGTGGGAGACCGAGCTGAAGAAGGAGCTGCATATGGCAATCTAGGAAGGGCAAATCATGGCCTCAGTGATTTCCAAAAAGCTATAGACTATCACAGCCAATATCTCAATGTTTCCAAAGAAATAGGAAATAAAACAGGGGAAGGAGTTGCGTATAGTCAGCTTGGCAAAGCTTATCAACGTCTCAGCGATTTCCAGAAGGCCCTTTATTACCACAACCTACATCTTGCAATTTGCCAAGAAATGGGAGACAAGGCTGGGAAAGCAACTGCGCATGGTAGTATTGGCGTTGTTTATCAAAGTCTCGGTGATGTTCATACAGCCATAGAACACCACAACTTACACCTCGAAATTGCCAAAGAAGTGGGAGACCAAGGTGCGGAAGCTGCTGCGTACGGCCATCTTGGCAATGCTTTCATTGTTCTCGGAAAATTCAGAAAAGCTGTGGAGTACTTCAACCGACAACTTAGCATTGCCATAAACATCGGAGACACGCCTGGGGAAAGAGCTGCGTATGGAAACTTCGGCAATGCTTGGCAAAAGCTCGGTGCCTTCAGAAAGGCCATGTACTACCACTACCTACATCTTAGAAGTGCTAAAGACGCAGAAGACGATGCTGATGAAGGAGTTTCCTGTGGCCACCTTGGAATTGTTTTTCAAAGACTCGGAAATTTCGATAAAGCCATACATTACCAAACCAAACAACTTAGATGTGCCAGGAAAGTAAGAGACAAGGCTGGAGAAGGTAATGCCTATCACGCACTCAGTTGCAGCTTTGAATCACAGTGCCTCTTACATGATGCTCAAGAATACAGCCAGTTGAGCGTAGAAGCATTCAATAATGTCAGAAGTCTTCTTCAGTCTGAAGATAAATGGAAGATTGACTTTAGAAAGAAATGCAATGATTCGTACACTGCTCTGACAAGAATTCTCTTGAAGCAAGAAAGAATCGTTGAAGCACTGTTTGCTGCAGAAACAGGACGAGCCCAAGCCCTGAGTGATCTTCTCGTATCGCAATACGACCTCCAAGAAAGTCAGACGGCGATTATCGATGAAGAAACATACATGGAGAAGTTAAGCTTCAATTGGTCTAGTATTGTCTTTCTGGTTGTTTCTCCAGGAGTGGTTGATGCCTGGGTACTTTTCAAAGGAAAAGATATCCATTACAGCAAAAAGGAACTTGATGGAGCCACCACTTTTGAGTCGTTAATGGAAGATGCGCGTCGGAACATTGATTCCCAGCATTTCCAGGACTCCTTACCATCACGCAATTCCCACAAAACGAGGTCGGATAATCCTTTAGTATCGTTGTATAACAATGTTATCGGCCCAATTGCAGACCTGGTCCAAGGAGACGAATTGATCATTGTCCCAGATGGACTACTGTGGCTAGCTCCGTACGCTGCTTTCGTAGACGGTGACTCGAAGTACCTGAGTGAATCGTTTAGAATTCGACTGATTCCATCACTGACCAGTTTGAAACTGATTACTGAATGTCCAGAAAGCTACCACAAAAGGAATGGCGTGCTACTTGTCGGAGATCCATGGGTAGACGAAATCACCCTCGAGGAGAAACGAAAAATCTCTCCACTTCCATTTGCTAGAAAAGAAGTAGAAATGATCGGAAAAATTCTCAAGGTGACGCCTCTTGTTGGAAAAGAGGCTACGAAGGCTGAGGTGCTTAAACGGCTCGGCTCAGTTGCTTTAGTGCACATCGCAGCAAATATCCATAACGAACATGGCGAAATTGTCCTTTCCCCGAACTTAGAGCAAGCATCATGTATCTCCAAGCCAGAAGAATGCTGTCTAACAATGGAAGATGTCTCAAGAACCACAATTCGGGCAAGACTGGTTGTTCTAAGTTGCTCTCACAGTGCTCGAGGGGAGATTAACCCAGAAGGTGTGGTCGGTATCGCTAGGGCGTTCATGGGTGCTGGTGCTCGCTCTGTTCTGGTGTCACAATGGAATTTGCATTATGACGAGAACATGCTGATCTTCATGGAAATCTTCTATCGAAACCTTAAAGATGGCAAAAGTGCAAGCGAGTCTCTGAACCAGTCCATGAAATCTCTCAGAGAATCAGAGAAGTACAATGATGTGAAATACTGGGCGCCTTTTGTACTCATTGGCGATGACGTCAAGCTTGATTTTGAGGAGAAAACTGAGGTAATTCCCCCTTTACAGTGGTAAAATTTCTGTAAGAAATGCTTGCGTTACGATTATAACTTTTCAGTTGTCCTTAATGAACATAAATTAATCATTAACCGAAATTATTACTGGACGATCGAATCGCTGGAGCAAAAAAACTTGCAAATTCATGTTTTGAGTCATTGTTTTAGTTTCCTTCATCGGGTCGTTCCGACATTTAAAGTTCTTTTTGTCAGAATCGTCCTTGAAACCTTGTTTCCAAAATAATGCCATGTGTGACAAATGACTCCTTAAGGTGGCTCAACACAGTTTTCAAGTGCCTATGCCTAATTCACCATAACGTTTAAACTATTGATGCTTTGGCGCCCATTTTTTGCAAGAGTCAAGGTTAACCACAGAAATATTTATTCTCGCATTTTGACTAGGGTGTGTGCTGTTGCCATGGCAACGGAGCTGGTTAAAAACACGGCTTAAATAATGGTTTTTTAAAAAAAAAATCCAGTCGTTAGATTGTGTTCATATTTTGCACACTAAGAATTGACATTAAATCACTTCTGTCAACACGGTTCTAATAAAATTTTGACATAGGCGATTTTCGTAATTCGTCGTTAATCGTTTTCTGTATCATTAAAAATTCCCTTGTCAAAATTCAGATTTTTTTGATAGATCATTCACGTGGTCTATGATCTATTTTTCTGCCAAATTTCTTAAATTCTACTGACTGGATCGTTAGAAATCGGCATGTTTCTGCTAAAGCAATACGTCTCAATTTTTCGAGCAACGGCGCATGCGTTGCATTTAACTGGGTTCTTTCGGCAACAAACAAAAGCTGAAAATTGCTGGGTTCTTTGCATCGTTACCTTTTCTTACATATCTTTGTAATAAAAAGACTAAAGCCGTCAAGACAGGGCGTTCAATTATAGACAAAAATAACACAGATAGTGCGGGTGTTGAGTAAGTAAAATGATCGCTCTGCTGACGGCATGTTTGTTCTTTGAAATTCTTGTGCACGTGCTAAATATTGCATCAGCAAAAGCACGCTCGAAAACTGTGTTCGGCCACCTTAATTTGGCGCGAGATTTTAGCGTTAATTTATGATTTGACATGTGAACGTTATAAAATTACCATGGCAACCTTTGGCCCGAAATTTCTCGATATAATAAGCATGTCAAAATTAAGCCCACGATTGTAAGCGTAATTCATCACCCACTATATAAAAAGGTAATCAAATGGTATACTCGTGAAGCCAGGAAATAATTTCATTAACGTTTTGTCAGAATTCTTATGATTAAAATTTTGACAAAACACCCGTAAAGCTATTTCGGCATTTCATTCGTCAACATTTGATTACCCAGACTTATAATTCATTTTTGCTACGATTGTTCATCCCTCTACTTTTTAAACAGTCAAAAGAACTGTTACAGCTGTAGGAAGGCTTTATTGTATAAAATTTCACTTTTGAGGGTTTGGTAGATTGTTACAGTGGAATTGCTCAGTGGCTCCTTATGGTCGATTAATTTCGTTTTTTTTTTCAGTTTTAGATCAAGGGGAGTGTTTTTCCAGACTGAAAAGTACCCTCAGTGCCATCCTTGTGTTACTTGAAAGCTAACCGAGTTTGTCAAGACTCTTCAAGACTGGCGAAGGAGCTAAACTATACTGCTAACATCAAAGACCATCACAAATGCAAAACCTTTATTCAGTAGAGCAGTAACCTCTCTGACAACCTTTCTTAAACAAAAGTTCTAATAATACGTAAACAAAATCCACAGAGATCTACCTGAGAACAAGGTTAGACAGATTACAAGCGTAGTTTCAATGTCTAAATTTTTAGGTTTCCATTCTAGATCAAGCCAAGAAGAAGCGAATTTATTCGTACAAAGTATGAATTCTGTTGGTCGTTACATGTCTTGATATTGGATGAAAACCTTCAAACGAGAATGCGACTAAGCATAGCGTGACATCTGTATCTGCAACACAAACAAATAACTGTTTTGAACAATCCTGATCAACCTGTTCAAATGGGACCTTCTGCTTCCGTTGTTTCATTTTCTAACTTGTTATTGATAATTTCTCAATAATATACCTGCACCTCTGATTGCCTAATTATCAAGCAGAAAATTTCGACTTTTGTTTTAATTTTTCCTTCGCATTTTTTTTCCTTGGGTATACAATGCGATAGTAACTTTGTTTGGCGTGCGCTAAGCATAGAAAATATATGCTTTATTCGTTCGACTTAGACGACAAAAATTATTTGTTTGTCGAAGATTAAGATAGTAACTTCTTTGGCTCAAGTTTGAAGGTGCCTCCTGTACTACAATTTTAACTTAAATGAATAACTTATTTTCGAGGATTTTAATATTATAAAGAACTGATGCAATAATACCAATTAGGGTATAACGATACCAATTAGGGTATCCCAAGGCTCCCCTAGTGATTAGAGTTATGAAGGAATATTAATAACGAGGTATTTGTTCCGACTAAATAATGTATTGATGGATTTGCTTTAGGTGAATAACAGTGTTACTATTTTTGCATTATTGATCCTTTTTTGTAGAGAAATTCAGATTGCTATTAAATAAAATAAATGTATGTCTTATTAATGCGCGACCATGGACACTAGCCGCTAGCCGAGTACAATTTTATCCGAAAACGAAGCAAAAGCGTTTTCGTTTTGTTTTCACCTATCGGGATTAATGCGCTACTGTGTGAAATCGTATACTTTCTGATATGTTTTCGCCTATTCCACATTAACACACTCGAAAACGCTGATGGAAACGATAGTATTTGACGCTTTTTTCGTCACCTTTTTCAAAAACATTCGTTTTCACTTACTCGGCATACTAGAAACGGGGCGTTTTCAAATGACTTCACTTTTGCAACCGTTTTTGGAAAGCTTCCATTTTCATCAACGTTTTCGATCGTTGTAGTGTGGACGATAAGCCAAAACGCATCAAAGCGTAAGGTCTGTAAGCTTTGCAAACAATTAACTTGTTTCTCGCATTCTTTGTCTCGCCATTGCAGGAACATCAAACTTGTAAAATATTACTTGCATATTATCTGAATTTATAATATAAAATAGGACCCTGCGCGCGCTCTGATCGGTGAAAAATCCATGTTTTATCAAAGTATAAGCCATATAGAAAAAGCGTGTTTATTGTTTTCCGCCATATTACCTCTACATTATAAAGCAAATAAAGAAGCCTAAGTGGTGTATTAAACTGTGGTAAGACACTCCGGACATTTGAGAACACGAGGGAAATGGAGAAAACAAGAGCCGCCGGCGAGTATTTTCTACATTTTCCGTCGCGTTTTATCACATTGTAATACACGGCTTAGGCTTCTTTATTTGTTAAATAAAACTAAACCATTCCCTCGTACGAAGTCACTTGCGACACAAGCATAGGCATTAGAAGCTTATCAGCGGCGCTAGTGAAGACGGCTGCCAAATCTTAAAGCATAAGCGTGCTTCGTATGCTTATTTATGCTCATGTCGATGTTTTGTTCGGTGAGGACATGGTTGGCGTAAGCATCAAATGCTTGGTGATTTGCTGAAAGCTTGTGTCTATGTGTAAGCCAACCATGACACTACTGGCCAAAACAGTAACAAAAGGATAAGAAGAACGCAATATTTTAATATTCTTATGCTTAATGTTGCGTCACAAGTCTGGGCGCGCTCCTTAGAATTCAACTATGATTAATTAGTGACGTAACAAACCAGCAAAGCTCCTTCAACACGCCGCCTTGATGACAACAAAGAGCCGAAACTTCAGATACTCCGTTGTAAAGAGCAAAGTTCTGTTGACACCGATTTTCCTCTATAGCAAACGGAAATGAAGTTGGCTACTTTTTGTCTACTTCTCTTTCTGTCTGTATATCATCTGAATTTCCATTCGGATGGTGCCCTTGGTGATCAAACTTCAGCCAAAGTGGGAGCTAATAACTGCAGAATAGAGAAAGGTAACGCTAAAAAAGTTAATGTAATATATCAAACACGAGACAGTGTTTCATCGCGATATCAAAACACCGAGAAGAGAGTTGATAATACGACACGCATTAGAGTATTTTTGACGATTTTAAATTCGGGATGATTGGACAGCTGATGAAGCACTAGTACTGTCTCGAATATAACAAAAAAACGGGTATCCAAACCTACTTCACGGTTGTGATTTCTTTGTTTTAACTTGATTTGAGGCGGAGAAATACCAGATAAAAAATTTCTCCACTTGTCGTGCAACATTGTTTCGTTGCAAGCTTTGGGTCGATGTTTCACGTTTTTCACCTTCGTGATCAACTTCTTGTCGCGATCGCGCAAAAAACATTTGTTGCGGGTCGAAGAAATGCAGCGCGCTGATTGGTTGATTGGCTTGGTGTGGATCCAAGACAAGTTGCGAGTTTGATGAAGAACGAGCAACAAAGCCAAAATTGTTGCTCAAAGTAGACCCGCGCTTTACTTTTCGCAAAAACTTTCTTCAACGCCCAACAAATATTTTTGTTGCGCGACAATTTGATCATGCGAGGTTAAAAACGCGAAACATCGACCCAAGACTTGCAACGAAACAATGTTGCCCGACAAGTTGTATCTCGTATTTCGCCGCCTTAATAAGTTAGAGAAAAAAGTAGCTAGCTCAACACAGTGCTCACTTGTTAGCATGTTAGCGACTTGATCAATTTATCAAGACGTGTTACTTAAGCTTACAGTTCGTCTTTGATCTCCAAAAATATTTTCTTTTAGGATGACACTCCTGATGATAAGCGATACGATCAGTAACTTCGTTCATGTTACATTCTCCTGCTCAAAGCCGTGTCTGAAAAGGGCCGCCACGAAGCTCTTCGGAACGTCTCACAGGATTGGTTGAGAGAATGATATACAAACAATGGTAACAATGGACCCTAGCCCTAAAACAATAGAGCTTCGTGCCAACAAGATCCAATGAAATTAGAGGTTCTAGAGAGCTTCGTGACAACAGTCAAAAAACGCATGTCATCGGAAATACGCGCTCAACGGAGTAAACGAAGCACGTCAGTTTAGAAATGGGTGCAGTTGAAGTAGTGTCGATGCAAAAGTCCTTACTAATGAAGAATTCAATTAAACGAAAAAAGAATAAAAGAAAACCCTGAAACCTGATTCGATGCATGGTTAAACAGGAAAGATTCTAAGTACACATTCACGTGCCCTTATCCGAACCTTTTTCCATTTCATTTCACTTCACTTTATTTAGCACTTGAATTTTTTAGTTACAATATGAATATAAAAAAGGAAAAGATACATATATAAGAATTACAGGTGACAGTGGTCTATAGTTTGTGCATGGTGAGACTAAAAAAACCACGAGGTTATCGAGTTAGCCTCCATCTCGTTTGAAAGAACATATAAAGAAACATGGGAGTAGAAGGACGGATTGCTAAATTAAAAAGCTAGAAGAATTGGATAGGAGAAAGTTTTTTAACTCTTTTGATTTGTGGAAACTTACGTTTGATATTGCTGAGATAGAATATAGCTTTTAACACTTTTGGAGAAAGCTAATTGATTTAGGACTTTAAACTTGAATGGCAGTTCTTGCCAAAGATCAATGGCCAAAAATGAGATCATTTCAATTGCAACATTATCAATTTTAAAATTGGAACCTGAAAAAGTGAGGGAAGCATTTACGCAAACAAATCAAATGGAAGTGCAATTTCCAAGCTTCTAACCAGCTTGTAACTCACAACAACAACAACAACAACATCAATTTACCACCACGACAACAACAACAAAACAATGAATTTAATTTTACTGTACCTAACAATCTACACAGTTTTGAAGTAAATGAGTGTCCGATCCGTCTTCTATTTTCAGCGAGCGATGCTGGTTTTGTTTTCCAACGGGATGTTCTATTTAGCGACCGAGCAAATAAGTCTCTGAGGATGAACACCACCAGAAATAGATCCAAGCGAAACTTTATTCCAGTGAAACGCTTCTGGTGGAATTCTAAAACCATTCCGTACATGCTGGACAAGTCACTAGGTAGGGGTTTAACTTAATTTTAAGTTTGGGAACAAATGCATCTTCGCACTAAGATGGAGGTTTTCTTTCTGGTGGTTGTTTATGACAGCGTTAAATTCCAAAGGAGTACAAAAATTAGCCGTTGTCTTTGTCGTTCCTCAGACTACGCAGAGCTTGGTAATTTCATGTTGTTGTTAAGCAGAGGACGGGATTTATAACGCACGTGTACAGCTATTGTTTTTCTCATTAAACCTTTTGTTTGGCGGCTGAACACAATTCTTGATACCTATGTTTCATTTACCTTCTTGAAAATTCTCGATCCCTTGGTCACCAAAAATGGCAACTTCGGTGTTTTGATAGTAAAGCTGACGTATATGCCGTTGCTATGGTAACATGAATAAATATAAACAGGCGCCTTTAAAATCGGATTTGTTTGGTTGCGAAAAATCTAGTCGTCAGATTTTCTTTACAATTTGAATGCAACATGCTTTTAACGATGCTCACAAGTTGACACTATTTTAATGATAATTGAACAGAGATCTTTAATTATCCCTTGCTGAAGTTTCACTGGGATATCTAGAAATTCCTCTGTTAAATTTCAATTTTTCTCAGTACTCCAGATACTTATTTAATAAAGTATTTTTTTTGCCAGATTTCGTGAAATTCTAACGAGTGGTTCTCGAGAAAAAGACGTGTCTGAGAAAGGTATTCCGCATTCAAATCGCACTTTTTCGACTTCTGCGAATGCGCTGTATATAACTGGGTTCTTTTGGTAACAAAGAAACAGCTGAGAATTTCTGGGTTCTTTGCATCGTTACCTTTCGTAAAACCATCAATACACTGTGTTCAATTATGAAGAAAAATAGTATAGATAGCGGGGCACTGAACAATAGGCCACTTTCGATATATTAAAAAAAACTATCTCCCTTAACCCTTTCAGTGCCAAGGACGTACTTATAGATTTTCAAAGTACTCTGTCTAACGCCAGACGATTTTACTCGTTGAAAGGAAACTCCTTGGCACTGAAGGGGTTAAAATTCAGCTTCAGAGTGAGGCTTAGAGGACACAAACATAGGAAACGAATAAACATGGTCATTCAATTTCCTTTGTTTGTGTCCTCTAAGCCTTGCTGTCATGCTGAATTTTAATTTATCGAAAGTGGTCTATTGAAATACTTGTGCGCGCGCTGAATTGCCCTGGGCCGGGGTTACTGGCTTCCTCCACGAGGTTTTAATTAGAAAACATATTTTTGGCAGGATTAACTGGGAGAAAAGCTTTTCAAGCTGCTATTACCGAGTTCGAGAGAAATACCTGTATACGATTTACAAAACACATCCAGGAGAAAGATTACATTTGGGTTCATCATGGATCAGGGTGAGTAGCGAAAATTTATGAACTGGGATTGATCCTTGAAAATCTAGGCAAACTAACGTTAATTCAGATTCCTCCTCAGCCCATGGACACAACTAAACAATCATGTGCCTATCATATATGTACTGATTCAAATCAGTTCACCCAAATAGAAACGAATATCATTTTTTATCTCCGTGTGCATAGAGAATATTACAGTTGTTTTGCACAGAATTTCACATACGCCTCTTACCCTTCGCGTGGTTAAAAAGACCAATTGCAAATTAATTACTTTGATTACGTTAATGGTTAGTTTTAATGGTTGGTTTTAAGCTGGCTTCACTTTGCATGCCTCGCAAAAATCTTGCTATTAATTAACTCTAACCAATCGGTGTGAAGACGTCTTTCTGCCATTTAGGAGACACGACGCAAAAATCGATTATGATCTCGCTCATGAGAATTTTCATCCTGTTAATGTTTGCCACAATTTTTTAATCGAGGTTTGATTGACTTATCTCACTGTTCGTAACAATAACCTCTCGTTTTGTTAGCACCTTAATTAGTTTTATCCTTGCGGAAACCTATGATTGGACACCCACCTTTAAAAAACTAATATTTAGTATTTACTTTTTGTTAGATGTTTTTCAACCACTGGAAAAACCGGTGGAAAACAGGTTCTGTCATTGGGTAAGGGCTGTCAAACAAAGGGTGTTGTTATTCACGAGCTTTTGCACACTCTCGGCATGATGCACGAGCATTGTCGCACCGACAGAGACCAGTTCATCAAGATTAACGCCAGCAACATCAAACAAAGTAAGCACAACTGCTTGTGTTATAGCATGATGCAAGGCAAGGTTGCAATGGACGTATCATGTAAATTTTTGAACCTGATACCAATACACCACTTCACAGTTCTTTGCTCAGTGACTAAGCTAGAAGCCTTTGAATGCCAGCGAGGCTGGATGTGACCGCTTTTGTTGTGTAAATCAAATTATTCTAATGCTCACTAGTTCGCATTTTAATGAGCAAAGCAGAGGGGTTTGTATTGAAACAATGTTGCCTTTGGCCTCCTTTGCTAATACAGGCCAGGTAACTGAGCACACAACTATAAAATGGCCTATTTTAAGAGATGCTTTAATTTTTCTTGCGCAAACTGTTCCACTGAGACGTATTTGACAAAACAAGTGGTGTTTGCACAACATTGACATTACATTGGGTCTAGTTTGAGTTCATGGCAATGGTGGTGTAATGGAAGTGTACATGTTTATCCATCTTCTCTTTTTGAGTCACGTGTAGTGCTCGTGAGAGACGTAAGTATAATTTCGGCTGTGGCACAAAGTTCAAACTTGTTTTCTTATGTTTACTACTGTCCGCCTCACTGGGTGGTTTTGTTTCTTTTCTTATGGTTTTAGAAGCAAAAGTTGAGTTCCGCATTGTGAAAGGCTATGTCATCGGAGAACCTTACGACTATGGATCCGTGATGCACTATGGGTTCAATTTTTTCAGTGTCGATTCCAAGAGACCAGTTATTGTCAAGTTAATGCCAGGAGGGAAGCAGATGGGTCAGCGAGATGGATTCTCTGATCTGGATTTAAGGAAAATTAACAAGTTATACAACTGCACAAAATATATCAGTGAGTGTAGTTTACTTGTCTTAGTGAGGGATTTTTTTTTAACAATCTGTACTCATCACCAATTGTACTTTATTATTTTCACAGAATCGATACAGACGCACAAAATAGAGATAATCAGAATAGTTTCAGGTATGAGAAATATTATGGAGATAGGACGGTGCATATATTATAAGCCCCGCCCTTGCCCATCTGCAGTTTCTCTCGTCTACGCATGCGCCTCGTTGTCATCATATAATCTAGTGCTTGCTGGTGACCTTTTTGTCTTTTTCAGTAGTGGGACATTTAACCTGGAGTTCGTCTTAACTGATTGGCCAGGAATATTGCACTTTGCTGAAAAGGCAAAACATGGGCGATCTTATATCACTGCATTCGCTCAACACTAGGGGTTTACATGTCTTTTTGCTTTGACCGTAGGTGACTGTACTTTTGAAAGAGGATTTTGCAACTGGCAAAACTGGAAAAATAAAGAAGAAGATCAATTTGATTGGATGATAGGAAAAGCTGTTACTAAGTCTTCTTCGAATACAACGCGTCAAAACACGTCTGTTCTGACAAACGGTGAGAAGCAGAATGATAAATTCCTTCTTCTTATCAGCAAACCGAATAACGAACTGATCGACCTACCAACTGGCTGGCTAACTAAGTGACTTTCTAGCTAACTGACTAGCTGGCCTACTAACTCAGTGTGACAGACAGACAGACAGACAGACAGACTGACTGACAGACTGACTAGATAACTGGCTGACTGGCTCACTGACTGACTGACTGACTGACTGACTTACTAGGTGACTAGCTCACTGGCTCACTGACTGATTGGCTGACTGGCTGAGTGTCTGACGGACTGCATTACAGACTGACTGACTGACAGTCTACATCGATATCTGAATGGACAAAATCAGTTTTCCATAGTTTAGTAGATTCAATGTTTTTAAGTCTTTGTTTCCCTTTTCGATGATTGCCATTTAAGGGAGTTTCCTCTTCTTCACAAAGCCATCAACAAGGGCTGAGTACATGAGCAGCGGTGTTCTGTACAGTGGGGGATACTTCAAAGGATCAAGCTGCTTGAGATTCTACTATCACATGAGAACTGGAGGATATCTAAGAGTTTTTACAAAGGAAGCTGCACCTAAGAAAACAAACCCGTACGTGTTAATCTGGGAACGGGAAGGCCCGCAAGGAAATAAGTGGAACGTGATGGAAACATCTCTCTTAGGTGGCATAACTAAGGTTCGTTGGCCTGGTGTGTGTGTTTTTTTGTTTTTGCTATTTTCATCTTTGGTAGTGTAGTTGCAAACGTTCGGTTTTAGAATTTCTGTTCTTTCTCGCCTTCTGGATGCATCTTAGATCATCTTTGTATAAAGTAGGCGATGTAAGTTTTCATAGTCAGCTTAATATTTGGCTTTCCGGCCTGTGTTGAACTATAGGGCATTGATAATCCCTGTTTGTCTTACGTCTTATGGCATTCTGAGCACGTCTGAAGAAGTATGAGCAGTTGTAAAATCCGAAAACTTAAAAAACATTCAGTCCTGATCATGATTTGAACGGGATTCGAACCCATGACCTCGATCTAAGATACCGGTGCAGTGTTCTACCAATAGGCCACGTTCGATGTATCAATATTCAAACATGACTCCGAGGCTTTCAGGACAAACGTTCAGATCTGGTGTTGTTCTTTTTGTATCCAAGTATCTTTTGGGAATTGGGAGACAAAAGAAACTTCGGAGCCTCGGAGCCATTTTAGAATATTACTCGAACGTGGCCTATTGAGCTATCAAGCCAACTGGGAGTTGGTCACTTTGCGAGTTCCTAATATACCCGTAGATGGTGTAGAATATAAGTGAACATATAAAATATCATATATTTGAACTGCGGAGAAAGATTTGAAGACATTATGAAGACATGATTGATCATTGCAGTTTTACCCAAAATTTAACCAGTTGTAAAATTAAGGCCTGAACGAGATTCCAACCCTTGATCTCTGTGATACCGGTGCAGACCTCTAAAAACTGAGCTATCAATCCAACTGGGAGCTGGTCACAATGCGAGTTCGTAATATACCCGTATTGAAGGTGAAGAATACAGGTGAATACGTAAAATATCAACAAACAAATTTGAACAAGGCTGTCTCATGTCTAAGTCCCTCTATCTATGCTTGTTGTTTCAGATTTATATAGAGGGAATCAAAACTCCGACTTTAACTGGATTTGTTGCAATAGATGACATACGTGTCTCGCAAGGGAAGTCTTGCCTTGGTATGTATTAAGAAGTAACACGCCATTGCCTTGGTATGTATTAAGAAGTAACACGCCATTGCCTGATTTCAAATCGTAAAGTGTGACTAAGTGCGAGTCTGTAAATTATGGGATTAGCAACTATTGATCCACATCGTCAGGAAGGGAACATCGAGATTCACAAAATCTTCACGTTTGGTGTTAATCAGACTAGTTTTTACTGAGATACAACGGTTTAAAAACGTTAAAATTAACAAAGAAATGTATGGCCATCCGGACGCTGTGTCGGACAGCTCCGGATGGCCATACATTTCCGAGTGTAATTAAATTTTGACACTTTCATATGGCTGTATCTTGCTTAATATTGGGTCTATTTACACCAAACTTTGTAAAGCTCGGTCTGCACTTTATGACTATGTAGATCAATAATTGCTAATCCCATAATTTACAGACTCGTGCCTAGTCCTTTACGGTTTAAAATCAGGCATTGATAATTTTATGATGTGACACGGATAACCTTTCAACCTATCAACGAATATCTTTGTGCATAATGCTTATGGTCTTTCGGGCATTTGAGTTTATAACAACATTAAACGCATCGTGATGAATCTCTTTTTCTCGCTAGGATGATTACAGTTACCATCTACCGGATAACACCATATTAAAAGAATGAGGTTTAAATCTCAGTGCACGTGACTTACAGTGAGTTACACAACATCTGGAACTGGTTGGCGGGTCAGCCGAGCTTCTGTGTGACTCTCAAGCTACGAAATACTCCGACTTCCAGCGAATTACAGCACACGGAGGACCTATTTCTTTTATACCGTTAGCTTACTCTGTTCCTACACGTCAAAGCCAAAGAAAGCTGTAAGATCAGTAAACTTCAATATGCTAATACAAGCAAGAAAACTTCAGGTCCCGATGGAAAAGGGAATGGTTTCTAATTGCTTTCGTCGTAGCGTTGGAGATTTTGAACGATAATATAACACTGAGATGAAGGTGTTAAGCGTTATTGGAACGCTATTTCCAAAGTTCAGGAAGTTACAGAAATTCGGTTGCTTCACTGAAAACTCAGCAAACAGTAAACAAGTAACAAACGAACAACAGACAGAGAACAAACAAGAGGAATATTTTTTTTATAGACAATGTGTATATTTATCAATTCGGTACAATTGTAGTTCTCTAATAATCAAAAAAATGGCATTAGATCTAAGTTACGTTTTGTCATTTCTGATTTTAGTTTAGTATTGTCAGCTTTTTTATGTAAGTAACGTTTTTCGTATGTTACAGCAATCACCTCGCCGTATCTATTCGGCTCTATTTCTTGCGTATCTTTGTTGAATGTCAAACCATTAATCAATTTATCAGCGTCCAAAAGGCAGCAAAGGACCTTTTCAAGCTTGCCAAACGATGACAACATTTTTTAACTTTATAAATTATATGAGCCAGTAATGTCTTTTCCGTGATGGGTCAGGTTTTCTGATGGCGTTGTCATGCCGACGTAAAGAGCTCGTTCAGGCTGTTTTCTGGTGATTATAATTAAAAAATATTCTGTCAAAACAAGAAAACGCCAAAACCTGGTCTCGGTTCTTTGGCCCAAAAAGCTCAAAGCTTTCCAGCATTTATTTGCTCCTTTAACTGATCTCGGCTTTTTAGCATTACTGGTTCTGTTAATCCTAAGAAGTCAGTAGCAACATATAAACCATAACTAAAGCTCACATTTAAACTGTCGGAGATCATGAGCAAGTTTCTGTCATTCGCAATTACTCCTTTTCCTAGCTTTGAAAAAGCGTCAACTTAAATATATATATTGTACATCTTTCATCGTGTAAAGGGCTCACAACAAAAATATGTTAAGAATAACTTGGTCATCGAAGGCTGCTTATCGAGCTCCGGAATAACAAATACAAACATGTAATGCATGTAAACGAACCCAGAGCGAAAACAAGGTAACTGGGATCTGAAAGGGGAAAACGTGCAAGGTGACTCCAACGAAGCTAATGCCTCTAACTTGCTTCAGTTGTTCAAAGCCCTAGATCGTATTGACACTGGTGTGCCAAGAGGTTTTTGACCTAGTTGCTTGGCCCAGAAAATACCAAAACATCTCAATCAATAAATTGTACAACAATTTTGGAAGTCAATTAAAAAACGCTCTAAACGGACTTTCCAAAAGCCCTATTAAACGGACATTTTAACCTTGTTTCAATCTTCCTAGAAGCAGTTTAAACGCAAATTAAACACGTTTTTGCATCCACAAACCCCACCATACCATACTATTGGATGGAATTAAAGCAATCGGCTACAAACCTAATTACAAAACGAAAGGAAAGCGTAGTAACTCATGGTGCTACAAAATCCTGTCAATGTTAAAATTGAAGAACAAGGAGATGTTCAAAAAATATATACAAAATGTAGATAGCTCTTCTGACTGGATCCACCCACAAATCCTTACTGCTGGTTTTCAGTGTCACGCCATTAAAAATAGATCAAAATGAAAATCAAACGTTTAGTAGATAAAGTCCGGAATCTGGGAAAAGAAAGAATGTGAAGACTTTCGCCAAGATTCATAAGCGGAGAATTGTTTTACCAAGATTTATACAGATTTGTATGGAAACGCCATGTTGGTGCCCATCTGGATGGCCACATGAACTATTCAGATAGCCAAATTCCCCGAAATAAGTCACTTTTTAAATCAACATGACAGCTCTCTCGGCCGTCATGTAAATGCCAAGTCAGGCAAAAGCTTAGAAATTCAATCGTAGTCTATCACAAAACCATGACCCCATTCGGAGCGAACATTTGTGTAAATAGTAGTTTTCAGCTGATCTTATACATCATGAAAGTAAAATCTCAGGAGGATCAATAGTTTTGTAGCTTGAATTTTAGTGACGTCATGTGAAAACCCCCAATTGCTTAAACGTAAAATGGTTGGCTGAGCTGATTACATATATTTTACACGGAGTGTGCCAGTTTAACCTGCCTTAAAATTGAATCTTCATTATTTTCAAGGAGGGTTTGCTGCTTGAAGAGAGAATTGCTTGGCTAGTTAGACCTTGCCTTACAGTTTCACCTGTGACCGAGCCATTTCATGTTTTCACTGCGGAAAGTTTTGATTTCACAGGAATACCACGCAATATGCGTGTTATGTAACCTGTGCAGATTTGAAACAAGTTATAATGAAAGGCTTATGAAGCCATAAATGCCAAAAAACATGATCATAACCTATTATATCAAGCAAAAAGCCATCTATATGATTTTTAGATCAATGTATCTCGATATCTGATATCAAATTTGACTTATAAACCCTAGTCTTTATGCAAAGCTGGTTTAGCCCTAGAGAGCCTGCATATTTGTCTCATTACCACGCGTTCGGCGTGATAACAAATGTACTTCGTTATTTACAGATTTCATGTTCTTTACATGCAACTGTCATGACTCTAAGCGTTATCATCTTGATTGCATGTCTATATTAAACAAACACAACTTTTCCTTTCTTCTGTTTTACCTCCGGCATACCAAGAGGGCCAGCAAAGTCTTTTTTAGGGCAAATTTAGATGTTTAACGTGAACTGGTCTTGAAAGAATGAATATCAAAATATATTCCATGATCTGAAGGCAAGTGCAAATGCCTTACTGATTGAGAATAAATTTGTATGAGATAACGGCTTGTGTTGTTCTGACTCTGGTCAGAGAACTGGAGTTTGTTGTTTTTATTTTGTACGAGGGAACGAATATTTGTATTTCAGTTTCAACGTGTTACGTTCAACTAACTTGCCCAAAATGGCGATAACTGGCCCCACACGATGCAGGAACAAAACGCTAACACTAATTCATCTGTCCATTTTCATGGCTCCCTTCATCCACTGTGTGAACTCGTTGACATTGGTGTAAACGCCATACTTATGTGGCAGGGCACATCCCTCGCCCCAGCTCACGATGCCTGCAAGCATCCACCGGCCGTCCCCATCCAGCACTGGACAGGCCAGCGGCCCCCCGCTATCGTAAGCGCATGCGTCAGTGCCGCCTTCTTCAAATCCAGCACACAGGAAATTATTTCCTATCGTCCCGTTGTACGAGCTAGGAAAAAAGAAAGAAATAGGCAATAAGAAATTTTGCATGCCTGAGTGTCATCGAGGGCAGCCAGAGAAGGCTTTTGTACATTATGCTAGCATTTTTTCGAGCATTTTAGTGACGCAAAAGCATGGTGCATTATTCGAGCATTTTAGTGGCATTTTCCGGGAAAATTAATAACTTTTCCACAGAAGATAGAAATAAAAATGTTTTTTTTAAAGAGAAAATCAAGACTTAACCTGTCCCCTTAAATATCACTGAACAACAGATCATTTAGAGAAGCATCATCTGGTGTTGTAAAACTTTTACATACGTTGTTGTTAACTTGTTATACTAAGTATTTGTTTTTGTTAAGCACTCTGAACAGTCAGTTGTGTTGAAACGTTACAATTATTAAAAATTAAAAAACCCCTTTGTATGAGAATTAACGAAGCATTTAGTGACTTTTTTGGGAGGGGGACCGAGAATTTTAGTGAAAAAATGGAGCATTAAAGTGGAGCATTTTAGTGAGGAAATGAAAGCATAATGTACAAAAGCCTAAGCCAGAGAAGAGCTATTTGTCAAGACTGCTCACTTCTCAGAATTGCAGGCTTCTTTTCCCGCCAAATCGACCCAGGCTTCTCTTAATACGGGAGAGGAGCTTCCGTTCCATGTCGTGTGCCCCCAGCCGGTAACAATACAGCGTTTACCAGGTTTGAAGAAGATGAAGCTGTCTGGCAGGCAGATCTGATTGGCGTAGCGTCCATAGTTTATTGAGCTGGACAGGCGCACTAGAGCTGCGTAACATCACATGAGAAATAAAAAAGCTGGACGTCAACAGACAGCAGATATTTTAACTAACTTACATGTAGCTAATTTCAAGTCCTTTTAACTTAGACAACGTTGAAACTTTAGTGGTTAAACTTTGCTCATCAGTTTATGTGGCCAAACGTTTCTATGGCAACCATGTTTTTAAAGGGCGTTACTTTTGTTTTAGTTCGAATTTTATGGCAATTTTGTACCAAATTTCCTGTATCTTTATATCAATTTCAGAGGTATTTTCATGATTTTGAAACGTTTTTGACTAAGTTGACGTCATGATTGGCAGGTGATAATCAGTAAAGAAAACAGGTTTGGATACTTTAAACACATATAAGTTTGATCACTACTGAGTTAATACTTTTAAAGATCGTAAAGCTAAGAGAGGGCGGGGTGGGGGTACAAAGAGCGCAAACCGTAGAATGAGTTTTTTAAAGGTGTAAAATATTTCGGCTGGCCAAATATATTTTCGTATGACCGGAAATAAGTAAAACTAATTGACAGCGCAAATAATGTTGAGTATATGGTAAAGTAACATAATAAAAGGAAACGAAAATATGCTACATAAAAACACGTCCCAATGTGAAATTCTCATTGTACCAGAAGAAGGCTGGTTTGCCAGTCGAAATCACATGATATA